>JACEEZ010012083.1:0-21970 GCA_016584305.1 Chionoecetes opilio | reverse complement strand
TATTTATAGACTTTCTTTCATTTCATCACCTAATAATAATGGTGGGTGTCTAGGCTTAGCATATAGTTGATTTCAGGCAAAAAAAACACAATAATGTTTGATGTAATATGAGTTTAAAATATCATACGGTGCCCCCCCATACCTGATCCGGTGTCCCCTCGTGGGGGGGACACCGGACGAGGTGCCAAAATTATAAAAACCTAATGACCCTATTATCTGAGTTAAGTATTCATGAGGTGGGTGGGTGGCCCACCGTATAGGTGGGCCATATTGTGAAGTTTGTTTTGGGCACAGTGTGCACTCTCTCAGGTAAAAAATGGATTTTTTATGAATATTTTTCCACTAATAGTACGGTGTCCCCCCACACCACCCTATAGACCATTTAAGCTGATACAATATAGGCACTGTTGAGTAATATTGGGCTATAAGCTGTATAGACCATTTAAGCTGATACAATATAGGCACTGTTGAGTAATATTGGGCTATAAGCTGTATAGACCATTTAAGCTGGTACAATATAGGCACTGTTGAGTAATATTGGGCTATAAGCTGTATAGACCATTTAAGCTCATACAATATAGGCACTGTTGAGTAATATTGGGCTATAAGCTGTAGTGTACTTTTGTTCTTTTGACAGTGGTGTGTGTGCAGTGTTCAGTATTGACAAGAGTAATGCTGGACTAACTTTTGTACATTGCAAGTTCAGTACAAACCCCACGAACGTACGTAAGTATGGGAGCTCCTGTATTTGCCTCAATGATTACTTTTGTTCAGGTGTAACAACTCCCAACTGTTATTAATTCTACTCATGGTGCTTTATCTATAACTATTTCCATCCTGTTTGAGTTCCTTTTGACCCATTGCCATAATGACGCTACCTCCTTTTTAGGCAAATTTCTGCCTTATTGTATTAATTCCTTCATATTTAGGGGAATTTTCACACTATTATACCATGTTTCATCTTTCCAGGATACTTTGATCGTTCTATGGAAAAACTTGCATGAAATACACAGGTGTAAATATTTATAGCCTCGTTTTTTCTAAGTTCGTCGCATCGTCTTGTATATTTGTAGACAATTTGGACTTGTCTTTTAATGCAGTTGTCATCACTTTTCCTGCGGCTGTCCAATGATGAAGAGACAGAGTAAGGTTTATGCGATATACATATATGTGACCTGCAGAAAATAGGACTGTAACTTATGCATGGAAAGTGTTTTTGAAGGCTATCAGCAGAGAAACCTTTAAAACCCTGGATACATTTATTGAAAGTCACACCTGGGCAGACATTCAGAGAGAGTTAATGGGCACGGTGTTTAGCTTAACTAACTTCCTCTATTTGTACAACCCGGAAGTCGCAGGGATTCTGGTACGAGATATGGGAGTGGCGCTACGGTGTCACTATGGGCTTCGATAGCTGATTGGCTGAGCGAGTACAATTACGTCACAGCCTCGCCAGCGAATCACATAGTATTTCTCAAAAAGTTTCAGCCAATCACAAGGCTTCCACGCTCTCAGCTGTGTTTATAAACAAATTCATCATCCACACCAAAATGCTCCACCCTTCTTCCTCCTCCTCCTCCTCCTCCTCCACCTCCTAGCTTCTCCTCCTCCTCTTCCTCCTCCTAACCTTTTCTTATAGCAGCCGGCAGCAGTTGTAGCAGTAGCAGCAGCAACAGTAGTAGCAGCAGCAGCAGCAATAAAATATAAGCCGTGTTTTTGTCGTCCAAGCATCGTCTTAGTACGAAGACCACTCCAATAACACTTGCTATAATGTGTGTTACACGGCTTATATTTTATTACTGCTGCCACCACCACTACCATCACCGCTGCCACCACTACAACCACCACCAACTGCTATAAGAAAAGGTACTTCTTCCTCCTCCTCCTCCTCCACCTCCTAGCTTCTCCCTCTCCTTCTCCTCCCCCTCTTCCTCCTCCCAACCCCTTCCCACAGCAGCCGGCAGCAGTTGCAGTAGCAGCAGCAGAAGCAGCAGTAATAAAATATAAGCCGTGTTTTTGTCGTCCAAGCATCGTCTTAGTACGAAGACCACTCCAATAACACTTGCTGAAATGTGTGTTACACGGCTTATATTTTATTACTGCTGCCACCACTACCACTATCACCGCTGCCACTACCACAACTACCACCAACTGCTACAAGAAAAGGCTAGGAGGAGAAGGAGAAGGAGAAGGAATATAATTATGTACCTTGTCTGTGTCGCGGAGCTGTGCGTGGTGGTGTATGGTGTGGTGAGTCATGGTGAGATGCCGATGTTCGCCACTCGGCCCATCACCCCATAACAAACTCATCACGAGCGGATGGCATTGTAATATGGCCTAATTTCATTTGTATACTTGCCATGTTCAGTTCTTGAGTCAGAAAACATCATATATACTCAATTTATGAGTATTTTTATGTATATTGCGTGCTCCACAAGGCAGTTGCCTGTTTTTGACAGCTCAACGTCTTTAAGTACGTCATCAATCTGCCCGCAGAATGCCAAAAGTTGCCCAAAACAGCTGTTGGAAGTCGCTAGGTCGTGAAGACCGGAAGTTAGCCTCTCTGAATGTAGCCCCTGCACTGCCAACCCAACAACTGCTGGGGCCATTACTCCCTCACAGAACACAAGGGCACGGCTGCCACCACACATGTAACACACTGCCCACCACCACCACCACAACCCATTGCCACACAGGACACTCCCACAGGCACGGGTACAACCACACTTGTCCACACAACACACCACTTCAAAAGTGGATCTTCATGTGGCTGGCAATATCAGGCTTTGTCTTGAAACACTTGCTACAAATATCACACTTGAACTCCCGCAAGCCAGTGTGTCTAAAGGTGTGTTGGTTGAGTTGTGAACGGGTATAAAACCTTTTCCCACACTCTAGGCATTCATGATTCTTAACACCACTGTGTGTCAGGGTGTGTTTGGTGAGGTCACTCTTTGTAGTAAATCTTTTCCCACACTCTAAACATTCATAATTCTTAACACCACTGTGTGTCAGGGTGTGTGTGGTGAGGTTACTCTTTCTAGCAAATCTTTTCCCACACTCTAAACATTCATGATTCTTAACACCACTGTGTGTCAGGGTGTGTTCGGTGAGGTTACCCATTGTAGTAAATTTTTTCCCACACTCTAAACATTCATAATTCTTATCGCCACTGTGTGTCAGGGTGTGTGTGGTGAGGTTACCCTTTCTAGCGAATCTTTTTCCACACTCTAAAGATTCATAATTCTTATCACCACTGTGTATCAGGGTGTGTTTGGTGAGGTTTACCCATTGTAGTAAATCTTTTCACACACTCTAAACATTCATAATTCTTAACACCACTGTGTGTCAGGGTGTGTGTGGTGAGGTCACTCTTTGTAGTAAATCTTTTCCCACACTCTAAACATTCATAATTCTTAACACCACTGTGTGTCAGGGTGTGTTTGGTGAGGGAACCCATTGTAGTAAATCTTTTCCCACACTCTAAACATTCATAATTCTTAACACCACTGTGTGTCAGGGTGTGTTTGGTGAGGGAACCCTTTGTAGTAAATCTTTTCCCACACTCTAAACATTCATAATTCTTAACACCACTGTGTGTCACGGAATGTTGCTCAAGCAGACTCTTGCGTTTGAATGTTTTGTCACACTGCTGGCACTTCAGCTCACTGTGTGCCTTGTGGCCTGAGCTGCCTGCCTCCAGGTGATTCTTGCCATCACACCTGTGCCTCCCCACACCTGAGGCAGATTGATCCTGCTGCTCCCGGCCACTCATGCTGCTGCCCGGCCCACAACCTCCACCGCAGCAATACTCTCGCCAGTACACGTGACGGCCGGTCGACTGACGATGTACACGAACACAGATGTGATGATACCAAGCAGCCTGGAACGGAGAGATTATTTATTAACTAAAGATCCAGGCGTGGTGTGTCTAACAGACTCAATGCTTAGAAGACCAAGTGTTGATAAGTAATAACTACAACATGTGCAGAAGGGACAGAAGTGGTGGAGTTATGATAAGGACAAAATATAAGGGTGAAAGTATAAACAAAGTGGAGTATGGAGTAGGAAGAGCTGCAATAGTGAGTGTACCAATAGAAGTCACAACTAGAGAAACACAGACTATAGTGGCGACCTCTGTACCACCCAAAACAAAGACTTGGAGGAAGGAAGAACATGAGAAAGTACTAGAGGATACCTTGACAAGTACTGAAGGGTACATTTCTAGTGTTTGCCCAGACTCTCCCACTTCCCCAAACAAGCTTGGGGACCTGTGGGAATGCGGGGTTTTCGGGTGGGGAACAAATTATGTGTCGGAAACACGTAATTTAAGAGTTGTGTAGGGGGGTAAAATTACCTAGATCTAGGGTAATTTCCTTATATCTAGAGAAATTTGCCTAACCAAAATTAACCTAACCTGGCGGGGGGCTTGAGCCACCAATAACCTAACCTAACCTAACCAAACCAAATCTAACCTAACCTAACCAAATCTAACCTAACCTAACCAAATCTAACCTAACCTACCCAAATACGTATAACCTACCCTAACCTAACCTCCTAGCGGGGGGTTGGGGGGACTCTCGACACTTCGGTCATCATTACCTCCGCCAACGAAGTTGGAGGGAGGTTATGTTTTCACCCCGATCTATCTGTTTGTTTGTTTGTCAGTGTACAGGATTTCTCGAAAAGTTACGAATAGATTTGGGCCAAACT
This sequence comes from Chionoecetes opilio, assembly GCA_016584305.1. Lineage (NCBI taxonomy): Eukaryota > Metazoa > Arthropoda > Malacostraca > Decapoda > Majidae > Chionoecetes > Chionoecetes opilio. The sequence continues at coordinate 17,257 of JACEEZ010012083.1, read as the reverse complement.
TGGTATATCAAGTCTATTTGGTATAAGGAAGAACTGATTTAATATTGGATGAAATCGAATCACAACTGTTGCCATGACAACCAATTGATGAAATATTCGGCCGGAGGTATGCGCTCTACTGAGTGCCCTCCCCCTAGTTCTGTGAGGATACTTTTTTTATACTTGATGTTATTTAGAGGATAATTCCTCAGAGCTGTAGTGTTCTACCGCTGCAGGATCGTCAGGTTCACACGTCTCTGGACTCAGAAGAAATCCAATGAATGTTCCCTGGATCTAGGGAATGTTTTCAACAGCCCTAGCTCACGAACTATGATGTTTGTAGGCATGTTTTGTAGCCGGGGCCTTAATCCCGCATTGGCCCAGGTGGCCCAGCTTGTTTTGTGGGAGAGGGGGAGTATGGCCAAACACTAGAATAATACCCAAGTGGCAACCACAACTACCATGTGACGTCAACATGAATCAAAATATGAGTCATAAAACGCATGAAACATTAGTACAACTCACAACACGATCTGATAGAAGGTTTTAAGTGGATCAAGGGATACAATCAAGGCGAGGTAGCAAAAGTTCTTAAGGTTAGTAAGCAGGGTAGAACAAGAAGTCACGGATTCAAGCTGGAAAAAGGTGGGTTTATTAATGAAATAGGGAGAAACTGGTTCACAAATAGGGTGGTGAATGATTGGCATGGACTTAGTAGACAGGTAGTTAAAGAGTCATTAGGGAGCTTTAAAAGGAGGCTGGACAGTGTTATGGATGAGGATGAAAGGTGGATGTAGGTAGTGTTAAGTAACAGGAACTACCTCGTGTAGGTCTCCCAGCCTCTTGTAGCTTCCTTATATTACTATGTTCTTATGTAGCACTGCCAACACCACCATCTGCCAAACAGCGTGCCAATAATTCTTCACCAAGCAGCCAGACCCTAAACTCAACACAAAACAAACAGTCTTTACAAATAAATGTACCTTCATCAACAAACAGACCAAACACAAACTTAAAACTACACTATCAAATGTCACCACTCTTAAAAAATAGCAAATACAACTACAAATAAATAAAAAACGAAAAAATAGACAAACTTCATTACTCCCAAACAGTCCTACCGTACATAACACTATAGTCGCCAGTCACTCGACACTGCACTAATGTCGCCAGGCACAATATATTACGAATTATAGCATCACTACACAGGCAATCGAAGGTAATTAATTATCTTGCCAATTACACTCGACAATATCTTTGTAATTGGTCCGTTTTCCTCTCCTCTCTGTCTCCCTCTTCTCTTCCTGTATACCAGGGGTGGCCAACCTTTTGTGAGATATGATCTACTTTTTCTACAGTTACCCTGATGCGATCTACCAGCCTAAGATTCAAACATATTCCATAAATGTAACTGTAACAGTGTAACATCTTACTCCCACTCGAGGTATGAGAGAGAGAGAGAGAGAGAGAGAGAGAGAGAGAGAGAATATTTTTTTGCAGTAACTGTAACACTGCTACAATTATGATATAATAATTGTTAAAATACAATTACAGAGCACACACTTACATTATTAATGAGATGATTGACACTGCATGCTGTCTGCTAACTTGGTGTAGTTAGGGCTGTAGTTGGTGATTGCTATCTCATTTTCAACTTCAGATGTATCCATGTTAAATAATGAGGCCATTCTAGATGCAATATCTTCAACATCTGTGCCTTTACCAAAGGGAAAACACATGTATGTTGCAACACGTTCCACTGCTGCTATATCTTGAAAACGCCTGTCAAAATCTGAGGCGAGGTTTTGTACCTGTTCAGTATAGCGACCACTGTTAAACTGATCACATTGTTTACCTTGATTTTCCAGTTCTGACATCATATTTCTGAAATTTCTCAGTGCATGTTGCTGTAGCTGTGAAGACACTAGTTTTAGTTTCTGCTTGAATGCTGTCACAGCACTAATCATTTCAACTACTATAGTTTTATCTTTTCCTTGCAAATCTAAGTTCAGTTCATTCAACATACCAGTTATGTCTACTAAGAATGCTAAATCCAGCAGCCATTCTTCATTGTCAATGTGGGGGTGATGAGAAGGCCAAGTTTTGAGTTTTGAGTTTTGAGAATTCAAGTTTTGAGGCCAAAAACACTTTTATTTCAGGTAGCAGATCTCTAAATCTTTGGAGAAATTTACCTCTGCTTAACCACCTGACATCTGTATGCAACAACAGATCAGAGTGTTCTGCTTCACTTTCTTGTAACTGACTTCGAAACAGTCGCCTCTGAAGACTTCTGGCCCGAATTGAATTTACAATTTTGAAAGAAATGTCCATGACTTCTGTCATATTCAACATTTTACCACAAAGTGCTTGTTGATGAATGACACAATGATAATTAAAGAAGTCAGGAAATCTATCATCACCCCTGCAAAGGGCAATGAACCCATTGGTTCGACCAATCATCGCTGGTGCTCCATCAGTTGTCATTGATACGAGCTTGTTTACTGGCAACTGTGTCTTGTTGACAAAATCACTGAAAGTGTGAAAAATGTCCTCACCTCGGGTTTTTCCTTTTAATGGTAGAACCTTTAGTAATTCCTCCTTTGTGCTCAGATCTTTGAACACCATTCTAATGAAAATGCACAGTTGTGATGTATCGATCATGTCAGTAGTTTCATCAAACTGCAATGAAAAGAAGACACACTCACGTATGTCCTTGTTCAGTTGTTCACCCAAATCCTCAGCCATAAATTCACAGCGCCTCATAACAGTGTTTCTTGATAACTGAACTTCTTTAATAGCAGACATAATTTCAGACTTGTTTTTGAAATTTTCAAACAATGATTCTGCTGCTTCTAGAAAAGCCTCCTTGAATGTTTCTCCATCCTGAAACGGTTTTTTGTGCTTTGCGAGTACTCGGCTCACCTTGAACGATGCAATGGTTGCTGCCTTTGATTTTGAAGTCGCTCCTGTAAAAAGGGCTTGTTGTGCTGAAAGCTGTGCCTTTAGTTCTCGAATTTTCCTTTTTCGTAGCTCACTTTTGGGAGGAAAATCACTGTCATACTTCTTGTGAAGACTTTTGAAATGCCTTTCAAGATTTCCTTCTTCGCCAGTGCTGGGGATACATGACATATCAGACACACACACTTCGAATTGTTCATGGTAAAAAAATAATCTTCCTCCCACTCACTGTGAAAATGGTAAGTTTTACTTTTTTTAGCACTCGATCCAGCTCCAGCACTACTTATTTTGGTTCAGTTGATGTCTAATAACCTGTTAATAACCTGTTCGAAAACGAAAACGTATTACACGGGCGAGTTTTGCTTCAGCACTAGTCACTGATGTGTACTGGTTGACGCTGCTGTTCGCAGGAAATACGTAATGTAAACAGCACTTTACAACTGATGTAATGAAAGTAAACTAAAATAAATGCAGCTTTTTCCGTCCTTAATATTGACTATGTGGAATATTTCATTATTACGTGACTATTTCAAGCCGTCAGAACATTTCTTTACGAGACACTGATCCCAACACCCCTACACGTCCAACGTTTGCTGAAAACTGTGGAGGCTTGCGGGGGGAACAGAGATGCCAATTAATATTTGCGTTGACACTTATCAATATGATTCACGGGTGTAGACAAGACACCCTAACTCTGAGTAAACTTTTTATTTAACAGTCATCAGTATTTGTAAACTAACAAAAGCACACACTGGCCCTACAAGTAATGACAATTTATAAATCAGGTTTAACAGCAATCACCTATCACCTTCCTGTTACGAACGCGTACGGTTCCTGTCCACTGGTACGAACGCGTACGGTTCCTGTCCACTGGTACGAACGCGTACGGTTCCTGTCCACTGGTCAGTTTCCGCCAATCCCCCCCAGGCTTAAAGGCTGCCAGTGCATGATAACACAGTAGTCTGTCTTTATAAATAATTGTATGCAATGTATGGTGGTCAGACATGTCCATCATTATGAATATAAATATAACTTATTCCCAGAAAAAAAGAGAACTATAATAATCCAAGTATCATGAGTACCTACTTGGATATGCTATTGCAGCTATTTGCATGGCAACTTCTGAAGGACGAATTATTAACAGGTAGAGTAGTGTGATCGACATAAAACAGGCTTGTGATCGACCAGTCGATCGCGATCGACTGGTTGGCCACCCCTGCAGTGTATACCTTGCTACACCTGAACCACTTTCTCCCGATGCTATGATGTCACTTCCGTCTGAGTAGCGAGGGATGTTGCGCCATGTTGATGCTGTCTTTTGTGTGTTGCTTGTGTTTTTGTGTTGAGAGAGAGAGAGAGAGAGAGAGAGAAGAAGAGAGAGAGAGAGAGAGAGAGAGAGAGAGAGAGAGAGAGAGAGAGAGAGAGAGAGAAAAATAAATGTCGCAAAAAATTCAGTGTAGAATATATCTGTAAGTGATTTAGATATCAAGGAAAAAGTTGCCAAAACATAAAATTTACACAGGAACAACCATTCAAAAAAAGGATATAAATAAATAAATAAAACGACAGACCGCAAGAAAAATGAAACAGGAAATGAGAGGTTGAAGGAATAACTTTAAAACAGGAACCGAGCAAAACATTCATGATGAAATGTCATTAAAAGGGAAGCTAAATATAAAGAACATAATTACCACGTCTGTGTCTTAACTAAAGTAAGTTATTATGTAGTTTATTATTATTGGACTTTTGCCACTTTCTTCTCACTCCTCATCCTCCTTTTGATTGAGTTGCCTCAATGTTATAATTTTAGTATATATTGATTTTTATCTTTCTTTCTCACTCATCTATTCTCTCTTTCCACTCACGACCTTCCCCCCAAAATATACGCGACAGCCTTCACTTTAGCCCTCTGCCTCCTTACTTAAAGAGAAAGTCGAATTTTCTGCGTGTGCTGCAAATACCATTAAAGACAAATAGAGTGCAATGTTTGCGTTTTCTTGATTCCTTTCCTCCTCCCGTATTTTTGCCTGCCCACTCCATCAGAAATCAATGGGCCCGTGCNACGGTTCCCTTCCACTGTCATTTCCGCAATCCCCCCCAGTTAAGGCTCCAGGCATTAACACAGGAGTAGTCTGTCTTTATAAATAATTGTATGCAATGTATGGTGGTCAGACATGTCCATCATTATGAATATAAATATAACTTATTCCCAGAAAAAAAGAGAACTATAATAATCCAAGTATCATGAGTACTTGGATATGCTATTGCAGCTATTTGCATGGCAACTTCTGAAGGACGAATTATTAACAGGTACAGTAGTGTGATCGACATAAAACAGGCTTGTGATCGACCAGTCGATCGCGATCGACTGGTTGGCCACCCCTGATCTATATGAAAGGGAAATTAAAAGCTTATTTATCAGCTCTAGCGAAGAATGGAATGTACTGGAAACCTGTAAGTCACCAAACAGTACCCATGAAAAGATATACAAAAATGGGGAAGCTTTTATCCTGCGGTTATATGGATCACTAGCCGCAAAGCCGCCCTTCGGGCGGACTTTTTGGCTAGCTCCTGCGGAGGGCTATTGGTGGGCCTTCCCAACCACCTGTGTTTGGTGGGCCTTCGGCCCACCAAACACATTCACATCACCCCAAACCCATTCACTCACCCATTACCCATCACCCCCCACCCATTCACTCACCCATTACACATCACCCCCCATCTATTCCCTCACCCATCACATTCACATCACCCCAAACCCATTCACTCACCCATTACCCATCACCCCCCACCCATTCACTCACCCATTACCCATCACCCCCCACCCATTCACTCACCCATTATCCATCACCACACACCCATTTACTCACCCATTACCCATCACCCCCCATCTATTCCCTCACCCATCACCCCACACCCATTACCCATCACCCCACCCATTACCCATCACCCTACATCAAGGTTTCCTCAATTAGAGAGAACTGCAACTCCGAAATGCCAGTGGTCGCTGGTAGTTTTAACTCACAATTTGGTGAAAAGTTGGTCAACTTGAAAGAAAAATATGGGCTTATTCCACTGTACTTAAAACACACAAGTATAATATTAAGAACGATTTTCTTCTATATGTATATTGTATAGAAGCCTGATTCTGTAAAACATTGTATATAACCAAATAACCATGCAGGTTATAGTTGAGGAGGCGAGGTAAATGCTACTCTATGATATTATATAGTCAATAACGAATGTTTAGAAGTTATCTATACCTAGGCAGTCATATTTTCCTGTTATTATTGTGTATCAATCAGATAGAAAGCCTAGAAGTGCAATGAGTCGACGCGTGAAGTGGCAATGTTTTGATTCAATCTCCCCGCCACAATCTCCCCGCCCACCACTCCCCGCCGCGGCCCGTCGCCTCCACAATTTAAACCTACTTTGTCGCAGCAAAAACCCGTTTTCGGCATTTTTTTTTTTTCTTTTTCCAAGGCATGTTATTTATTTTAAAGGGTTTTCCCAGACGCAGCAGTCTGTCTTAGAAAACGTTGGAACACCCCCCAAATTTTACAGCCACAATATACATGAAAAAATTATTAAGCTTTGCTACTGAGGCGAGAAATTTTGCTTTAAATTGTATTATAGAACGTTCCATCGTAAGCATGTCACCCATATAATTATAGAACAACAGAAGAACATATTTTTTTGTTTCAGAGCGGGATCAAATTTTTACGCAAAATTTAATTTTATGAAAAATTTTAGTCGCGGAGCCAAAAAAAACAGTAGACCAACCCTTTTTGATTTAAAAAAATGAGCGCCCACGGGGATTTCTCGAGTGCAGTTCTCTTAATTCCGAAACCCCCACTTTTTTTTCACAATTCTGCTAATAGGCGCAAAAAAAAAAAAAAAAAAAGTGATCGGATCATTCTAAGTACGCTTAAAACCTCCCCTGGTCGAGGGGTTTCCCAAAAATGTCCCATATGAGGTGTTTGCGCCACGGGGGGGGGAACCTGTCCCACATACACAGACCACACCACACTTTCGTTTTTATTATTATATAGTGGAGAGCAAAGTACTGGAGAACAGCGCACGCATGTACATGGATCAGTAGTAAAGCATCTTTGTCCTGGTTTAAGATAGAATCACGCTCCTACAATTGCTGCAGCCAAATTTCTTTCTTACCGCACATCAACTGTGCAACGTGGAGGGCAATGAAAGTTCCCGGGAATGGGGTTGGAAAAGTGCAGAAATTGGTACATTGGCAGCCATAGAGACGTAAGCCAATTCCCCCCATCAAGAGTGCTGCTAGATCTCCTGGGGCGCAAAACTGGAGTGGTGGGGCTTGTAGCTGCCGAAAAGGGGGGGTTAAACGCTTATTATGTGCGTCGTGTTAGGGACTTCATGTTCAACACCCAAAGTTGATTCAGACTGTACTGGGATACTGGAAATTAACTAAACGTTAACTTTATGAACCCTATGTAGACATAGGGAATGCACAAACAAAAAGCACGGACAGCTTTTCAGCTACAAGCCCATAAATGAGCCACAGCAATCAGTAATGATAAAGTTACTGGAAAGCATTTGTGTTATGCCCTTAAGTTATTACAATGGCGTTGTGAATAAATTTTTCCACATTCTAAAATAAATTGTTTGTAACCTTTTTCACCGTTGTACATTAAGTGTTATTTTTTTTTTTTTTAATGAAAAATTTATCAGTGTTTTATTTTAATTTACTTAAAAAAAAAATTCTGAATTTTTTTTTTTTTACACCAAAATAATGTCTGTCACACTTTTCCCCACTTAAAAATGTCTGTATGATTTTAGTGTTTATAAAAAAATTTCCCATGCCAAAAAATCTATTAACAGGTATTACCACCCACTTTTTGACCACTTGATGCAGAGTTAGTTTTTCCCAATGTTATGTAGGAAAAATCATTTGGCCGCAACCTGAATTTAAAGGGTTTTTTCCGATTTTAAATTCCCGCGGGACTTTAGTATGTTTTTTAAAACCCCAATTCGAGTGAATCCTGAAAAAATAAGCTTGTTGGATTTTTTCTAGGTCAAATTAAGTTCCTGGACTTTGGGGAATATGCCCCCGGGGGACGGGTCAGACACGGGAGAGGGGAGAGGTCAGAAAATGGTTGTGTTTTTACCCGCCTTAAGCAAGAAGACCAATAACAGGGTTTTGGGGAACATGCCTCCCCCTTGGGGGGAGAATATTAAATATATCAGTTAAAAAAATCCCTAAAAATGTTATTTTGAAATGGGTAGCAAAATTAATTTACGAAGCGTTTTTTAGGATTCTCGAAAACCCACTTTTGTGGCAGACAAGATTTGTCCTCCAGGGTGGAAATTTTTTACGTGTCACTCACTACTTTGGGGGACACGTTTCAAAAACAGACAATGGGTAGTTTGAGTCCCACTTTGTCATGTTACTTGTAGCAGAGAGATGAGGAACCGGTTACCGGTGGAAGGTAAAAAATACACAGTTTTATACGGTCAAACGGTCCCCGATACAAAGAATACATCACAAGCGTTAAGTCCCGTAAAGTGATCTTTTGTAATATCCATCGTGAAGAAGAAATAAACCTGGCTAAAAAACGACCTAAAAACAGAAAAACCCCAAAAGCCCTGGTGCATCAGGCCCTGGGGACTAGTGCTGAAACTCGAACTAGGCTGCGATTTTTATCAAAGCAAATTTCATCCTTTTGCTATGTTATTATAAACGCTTCTTCCCGCACTTGGGTTTTACATATGTTTTGACAAGAGTGATAGAGGTGATCGAGTGAAAGTGTAGGCTGGGATAAAACTGAAGTATTAAATACTAAAACAAGGAGAAATGTATTTAAATACAAAAATACTAAATACTTTTTTACGAATGTTTTTAAATACTAAATAGTAAAAAATAAATGTATTTAAATACATTTGTAAAAACACATACTTTTTAACTGCCAAAAAAACGGGATTTCCAGGATTCCTTAGATTTGGGTTCCTTTAAAAAATTTTCCTTTCAGACCAAAATTTTCCCTTAAATCAGGACTTTTCCCTTACAATTGCAAACATGGTTCACTGTAAAAATGGGATTGCCCATGGGGGACGGGTTTATGGCCAAATTAAGATAAAAAAGTTTTTTACTTTTATATTATGATATTTAAATACAGTTTTTAAATACTATAAATGTATTAAATACATAACAAACAACAATGTATTTCAAATAAACATATGATTTAAAAAAAAGTTTTAAAAATACTGCCCAGGGGGGACATTTTCGACGAGGCTCTAAAAAACCCCCCTCTTAGCGTCCTAAGACCGATTTATTTATACCGGGCCAAGAAACTAAAAGGAAGCTTTTCGGAGTCATCTTACCCTCGTGTAAGGCAAAGATTTTTAGTGCCACCACTTCCTTTTCAACCAATCAGCGTGCGCGACAAAGCTGTATTTGGCGGGAAATACGTATAAACAAAAATACCAGCCACAGTGATGACACACACCGGTGGACCAGGGAGCACCCCAAGTAAACTGTCGAGAAACCGAACTTCATCAGCGAAATTTTTTGCCCTGGTGGGGCGTCAAGCAGATCAAGGCACTTTATGGGAAATTTCAGTGACTCCCCACTGCTGCAGTGAAGAAGGAAGTTTGGACATCCATCACGAACAGGGGTTGCTCGCGGTGGGTGCACAGGGAGGTTGATGAAGTAAGAACGAAAATTTGCGCCCAAAGGGTCGCAGGTGAAAGGAAAGGGCTGCAAAAACACAAGAAGGAACTAATAAAAAACAGGTGGGGTAAAAGAATAAGTTTTTTTGCCACAGGATGTGCTCGAATAGGGTCAGCAGGTGTGCGAGGGGAGCGTTCGGAGGTTGGGTTGAGGGGAGCGACGAGAGGTTAGGTGTGAGGGGAGGGGGGGGTCAGGTGTGGGGAGAAACAGCGGGGGGTCAGGTGTGAGGGGAGAGAGGGTCAGGGTGAGGAGAGCGAGGGTTTAGGTGTGAGGGAGCGAGGGTCAGGGTGAGGGGAGCAGGGGTCAGGTGTGGGGGAGCGAGGGTCGGGTTTTAAGACTCAATAAACCCCTTCCCCCTTTTGCACTTTGATCGAAATTTTTCACAGTTTTTGATATTTTTTTAAACGATTCGACACCCCCCTTTGGAAATCCAACTCTTTTAGGTATTATTCCAAATGAACACCAAATCATTTTGGGTGGAGAATATTTTTTTCTGGTGAGTTTTGATGCGTTTAGAATGAATTGCAAAACCGTTTCTGTCGCAATCATTGTTTTTTATACATTTGGGTTTAGGTAATTTCGGTTAGGTCAATTATTTTTTGTTTTTTTTGTTCCAAATCACAAAAAGTTATTTGCGACAAAGGGTTTAGCAGATTAATTCAAAAACATAAAAACTCCCCGGAAAAAAAAAAAAACTTTTCGTCCCCCAAAAGGGAGTAGGTGTCGGGAAAATTTACCCTTTTTTTTTTTTCTTGATACCCCTCCCCCAGAAAACTGGGGGTGCTGGGGGGCGGGGTTTTTAGTGAAGGCAAACCCCAAGTGATTTACGGGGAAAAGCAACGTAAAACCCTCGTAAAATAATATCTAGCTAGTTAGATACCAATCTAGTCCACCCCAAAAAAAACAGAAACCAATTTGTCCCCCCAGCCCCCCCCCAAACAGGGTTTTTACCATTAACCTCATCTCCTTAGATTTATCTCACCATTAACCAATTCACCGCCTACCCAAGAGCTTTTTAATTAAATAACCCCACCGATTTAAAAGTGGGGGAAAAAAGGGGGGGTAAAAAAGGGGGGCACCATAGTTTCATATATATATATTTTTTATATAAAATATTTATATTATATTATATATTATTATAATAATATATATATAATATTTGCAAATTTTTACATATTTTACCAATTTTTCATTTTTTTAAATGGTGGGAGCCCTGAAATGGGGGGCACCGGCCCCCCGCAGTTCCGCCACTGCGATTAACCTAAGCTGTAGGTCCCAAACCTTATATTTTATGGATAATTTTTCAATAAATTTCAACATTGACAATTTGGCCCCCTTTTTTTAAAATGGGCTAGGGAGAGGAACGTGGAGCTTCCCTGTTAGACTCTAGTGGGACCAATGCCACGAACGCGTTCTTTAGGACACCATCTTGGGGAGCTAACAAGGTTTTGTTGATCCACGTCTCAGACCCCTCGCGCATGGGGTTTGGGAGCCCGAACCGGAAATTTTTTTTTATTGTGATGACGCGCGAACGGCTTTTTCTCCCCCCTTGCTACAGTAAACATCCCCCCATCCCGCCGTCCCCAACCCCTCACGACGCCCCCCCACCCCCCGTCCACCTGTGCCCTTTAGAACTAAGTCAACGCGCGATTATAGATTCCCAGGTCACGGTAAGCATGGCCCCAAATTTGTCTACGATGGGAAAAAAAACGATGGCGGGAAAGGGAAAAGTGCGCCATTAAACAAGGGACAGCAGCAAACCCCCCTTGACTTTAATCATCTCTCACCCAGTCTTTAAATTTATATGCGCAGGCTTTATGTTGTGCGAAAAAAAATGCGGGTTGGGAGTTTTTTACATAAGCGTTTGTTATCGCATTGATGATGTATTATTACATCTGGGCGCGGCGGGCGGGGCATCCTCCCTCAATGGAGGTAAGTGAAGCAGGGGAGTGGGGACCTAAGTCCCCCCAACGGGGCAGGTGGATCGTTAGCACGACCCTGGCGGTGTTGAAAACCCCGATCTTCAACACCGCCAGTGACAGCAGCGCTTATGAGGATAGTTTTGGGCGGGCCTTTAGAGGCAGGTGCTAGCTGGGCAAGCAGGGAAAGTAAAAAATCTTGCCTTTAATTCCAAAAACAAAAATAATATAATATATAGGGGTATGCAGAGTGACGAAGGGAAGGGTTTTTCCTGACACTCGGCCCTGTAGGTCTTCGCGTTTACATACCAGTACTCGATTAAAGAAATATTCTTATCATAGATACAAAAATTTTTAAGATACTATGCTTTTTGAATTATTTAAGTCAAAATTAACAAATATAGTAGAACCCAAACCCCGGATTTACGCAAAAAAAAACGAATTATTTGTTTTATTAGGGAAAAATCGTAGTACGACCATTTCGTGTAAATAAACTTTGTTATTTACATCAGAAATTAATTAGACCCCAAAAACAATAAAAAGTTTCAGCAGACTGAACGGGTTGAAAGTTTTCAAGGAAAAAACCGGGGCCATCTAAACCAAATACCATTTTTTTTACAGGACAAAATACGGGCCACACGAATGAAGCTGGATTATGGTGTGGCCCCCTTGACCGCAAGGATTTTGAGTATTTTCTTTCCTCAGCAGACTTCCTTCTCACTGTCGAAGAAGAGTAGATTGTGAAAACACAAGCTTTCTAGCCCATATTTAAGGGTTTACTCAGAGTTAGGAAAATATTTTCCGAAAACCCGACCCCAAATTTGAGAGATTAGAAATCCTTTGTAATATCAAGCCGAGATAGAAAAGGTCGTGTCAAGCTGAACAAAAAGGTTGTAAAATTGTTTAAATTGCAACAAAGGCACTTAAACTATTAAATTCAGGGGAGAAGTTTGACGGATTTTTGGGTCAAAATACAGCAGACTACCCTAGACCGAAAAATTGGCTTTGAGGCATTGATGCCCTTCCCCAAAAACATAAACGCGAGATTTGGGTTTTCCAACTGGTTTATCCTAAAAAAAAAAAGCCAACCGGACAATGTCGAACCCGACATGTGATATTCTCTCAAGATTCTCTTGGATCATGAATCGCAGAAGCACTTTCCATTCATCCCATTTGGGTCGAGATGTGAGGGCGAAAAGGTTGTTGTTCAATTAAATTTTTGTGTTAAAAAGTAAAAATTGTAAAATGGAAAAAATAATACTATGTGAGGTAAAAAAATTTATATTTTGTTTAAGTTAAGCCATTTTAAAAAAAATTGTAACAATTTTAGTATATTCTAGCAAAAAATCCTTTTAAAAAATTTTTCTCAATAGACATATGTAAAGGGAAAATCTCAGAATAAGGGTCCCCCACAATCAGCTTTTAAAAAAAGGTGCTGATAAAATTTAAAAACACGACCCCGGGGTATCTACGGGCCCAAATAAATCAGTTAAGAAAAAAACTACACTTATTTTTTTTTGTTTCATCAAGACTTAGATTTTTAATGTCTTTGAAGTGGGTTTAGCAGTGATATCAGCTGTTGCTGAGATATAAGATAGGGAGGATATTAGATCGCTGATTTTAAAAGGTTCGAGGGAGACTTTTTTTAAGAACATAATAGAACATAAAAAATAAAGACTTAAAGGGGTCGTGAGACCACCGTTGTAGTTCCCGTTTCACTACCTACATCCACCTTTCATCCCCATCTAGAAACTGTCTAGCCTCCTTTTAAAATATTTATTTTTCCGTAAACAAAAATATAAGTAAATAAATAAAATCAATGGGAAAATTTCCCGGTTGACAGGGTTGTTGATTAAACAAAAACAAAAACCGATATATTTGATTTTTGATAAATTTTTTTATTTTAAAAACAATTTTTTGTTTATTTATTTGATGTTTTTACAATTAATGAAAGCTAACTCTACAGGGTTTTATTTAGCATATTTTTAACAAAAGAGATAGAATAAGGAATAAAAATGCAATTTAAAATGAAATACAGATTTAAATTTTTTACTTTTTTATTTCTATGATGGAGTTTTTACATCAAAAGGCGATTCTGAAAGGGGTTTTTTTACGCGCCAGGCCCGGTTAGAGGGGGTAGCTGGCCCCGGTGCACGAGCTCGTGAAAAACATCCAGACGATTTGGGTTCTTATTGCTGGGGGATCGAGTGGGCGGTCTTTACCCTCCTGCAAACTTTTCCCCCCCACCCCCCAAAACACACCAAATGTTATTAATTGGACCTCCGGTAATAACCTAGGTGGTCCACACTGGCAACAAAAATGTTTGGAAAACAAAGTAAAACATAGAGGCAACAGTGTGAGGTCGGGGGAAAGATTAAAAGTTTTAAAAAATGTTGGACTGATATTTTTTTGGATATGTTTGGTAACCCCCATTTGGACGAGTTTAAATTCGGGGGTGAATCTTTACAGACCACACCCACAGCGACGGTGGTTCACCCCTGTAGGCTACTTAGGGCAAACCATGGAGGGGACGAGGGGGAACAATTATAGATTGTTACCGCGGAACCCCTTTGCTCTGGAAACCTACCCATATTTTATATAAAAAATAGATTTAAGAGGGCCGATCGTGGCGTGAAATCACAGCAATTCTGAGAGCGGAGAAAGATGAGGCAGAAAAAAAAATGAAAAATTTTTGCCCAGTTTTTAGGAGAAAAAAAAACATATGGGGGAAAATCTGGCAAGGAGAATGATGCGTACATCCCGTGGTTGCAATCAACGCAGCTATTTTGGTAACAAACACACGCACACAGGACATACGACGCTGGATTTCAGGTAAGAAATATAGTCCCCCCGACATTAATAGCGCATTTTGCAGCGCTCTGGCCGGTCGGACTAGGCAGTCCGGGGGTCACTGTTTTTGGAGGCAGTCTAAACGGTTTGCCCCCGTCCAGATCGGTGCAGCCCAGATAGCAGGACCCCTTGGACCACCTCGGGGGGCGCATGCGCACTACAGTCAGCGGAGAAGATACAAGGAGCTTCTTTTGGGACTGATACTGTTAAAGAAGATGGGGCGACTCAAGCTTGAATTTTAGGGAATTTCCCAAAAAATTGCCACAGTACAGACCCGTCGGTAGTAAAGCATTATTGAGACCATATTAATTTCCCCAAGAAACTTGATGATAATAGGGTAATAATCCATTGCAATGCCCGCTTAAACGGAAATCCTAGTATATAGGGGTGCCAGTATAGGGGGCAGAAATTAATTCGTACTACCCAGTGGGTTTTAGGGAGTTTTTACCCAGGTTTTTTTAGGTTGTAAAGTTTTTATCCCGGGGGTAGTTTCGTTAAAATCTACCGGTAGTAGTCAAGTTTGACTCCAAATTCAAAAGCATAGCAGTCTTATGAGAGCTTTTTTTGTATCAATGTATAAAGCATATCATATTTATATGGTATTGACTTTAGGCGTCGAAAAATACTAAAACTATTACAAACAAACTATTACAATGGTAATGGGTAGGAAAACAACAACGAAGAAAGGTTTGTCATGTACGAAACAACTTTCAGTTCTGAGCTGATTGTACGAAACGACGGATAATTTATAGTTTCACCCAACCAACGATTTTCTGATGTGCCTTTAGTTTTTCTGGGGTGTTTTGATGTTTTGAATTAATCTGCTAATAGTCTAGGCGATTGGTGCAAAATACAGCTAGAACTGCTCGGTTAATGATTAAAGCATGAAATTTGGCACACTTATTCCTCAGCCCATAATGAATATTTTCAAAGGTGGAGCCAACGGAAACAGCCCGTTTCTTAGCAACGGTTGCTAGGAAACATATTTACCCTAGCAACAAGCTATTTATGTCTATTTAATCTACTCCAAAAGGATGGTGCTATGTTTTTTAACATCAAAACTATAGGAAGACATGCTTTAAAGCCACTGTGGGTGTCAAAAGATAAAAAACAGCATTTGTTTGTTAATTGTCTTTTTATTGATGATGATTCCCCCTTACACTGCCCACACGTTTGTATCAACACTGTATGATCTCACCATTAACAGCTTCAAGTCTTTCCCCATAGTTTCAGGCATTATCACAATCTCCTCTGCATGTGCAGTAAACAGTACATTTCAAGTGCGCTCGTACACATTTGCAGTCTCTACACCTGCTCCTACAACGACACTTCAGCAATTCTTGGCAGGGTGCACTGGCTTCAGGAAGGTTTGTCCACAGGGGCTTCCACTGGTTCTGGGCAAGTCCATCCCCATCAGCAGGGAGGGGCAACTGGCGATATGGCAGAGTAGTACGTCCCCAATAGTGCCCACCTTGCAATGCCGCCATCTTGATATGTTGCTGTAAGGCAGCCTTGGTGGGAGGAAGAGCTGACATCTGACGCCCTTTGCGTGTAAATAGAAGTTTTCTGACTTCGTTGATGGAGGTACATGTCGCTGTCCTGTCATAGAGAAGGATGGTGAAGTACTCTAGAGAAGCCTCAGCCTTTTCAGAGATTTGTTCCGGTGCACTATGCAACTCATAGAAGGCTTCAGTGAGTTCATCATGTGTCTCCCACACTTTCCATGCAGTCTTCTTTCCAACTTGGGCAAACTGCGACACCGTATCGCAGCCTGTGAAAGCGTGGAACATCGGAAGTACCAATGATTTATGTGGGCCGAGGGAAGCACATATCTCATGAGCTGGGATGTAGTGAAAGTTCTTGCCACTTCCGAATGCAATCCATAATTCTAATCTTCCTAACTGCTGCACAGTCGCTACTGCTAGCACAACTACATCGGTATCTACTGTCCGAACGAGGATCTTATGAAAGCCTTGCCTAACAGCGTCAGCAACACGTACCATGATCCTGGAATCTGCTTCCTCATGGTTGCAGGGAGCAATGCTGGTTGTGTCCCGTGCAGGCACACAGAGTACATTCGTGAATGACAGGACGAGTACGTGAGTTTCGACAGGGGATGCTTGCAGCCTATGTTGATCTCAAGAAGGCGTTTGACTCAGTGCATCGTGAGTCACTCTGGGATCTTCTGCGACTTCGAGGGATTCCTGCAAGGACTATTGGTTTGATAACTGGTCTGTATTCTGGGACTGAGAGTGCTGTGAAGTGTGGGGCAGGTGTATCCGGCTTCTTTCCTGTGAATACAGGAGTGAGGCAAGGGTGCGTCCTTGCCCCATCACTTTTCAACGCTTGTATGGACTGGGTATTGGACAAGGTTGTAGATCAAAGTGATTGTGGAGCATCCGTTGGCAACACCAAGATCACTGATCTTGTTTTTGCCGATGATGCAGTAATCTTTGCTGAGTCGCTGGAGGTCCTGGTGATGGCTCTCGAGGCGCTGCACGAGGAGGCAAAGCCTTTGGGACTTGAGGTCTCCTGGCTCAAGACCAAGGTCCAGGTGTTTGGAAACTTAATAGATGAAGCAGTACAGTCTGTTCATGCGTGTGGCGAGGACATTGAGATCTTGGAAAGTTTTAAATACCTTGGTAGCGCAGTCCATAATGACGGCGGGTCACGTCAAGAAGTCTTACGGCGGATTGGCATAGCCCACGGTGTTATGGACTTGCTCAGCGGGAGTATTTGGCGTTGTCGGTACCTGTGCAGGAGGACAAAGATCCGGATCTTCAAATCGCGTGTGATCCCTGTCTTACTTTTATGGTTTGTGAGGACTGGACAACTAAATTGGGTT
>JACEEZ010012081.1:27500-32454 GCA_016584305.1 Chionoecetes opilio | reverse complement strand
CAAGACTTGTGTTTTCAGTGAAATAAAGATAAATACCAATCTTGGGTGGTCAAGATATGCTGTAGCATCTCTATGTGATGGTTTAGGGAAAATAAGTGCTGTATATAGGGAATATAGCTGTATGATTTTGTATAGTAATAGGAATATAGTGTAGATGAGAGGAGAAAAATAAAGATAGAGTGGAGGAAAATAGTGTTTGGTAGAGTAGGGTAGGATAAATAAATAGGTTTTTACTCTATATATACAAGACACGTGCATGATATGGTACATGCGTGTTATTTAGATATTTTTACGTATGATTTAGATATATAGTTAAGTTTGAGTTGTTGATGAGAAGTTATGACGGAAGATGTTGATACAAACAGATATTTAATAGGCTGCGTGTGTCTTTACTACAGAAACGGGGATGCCGGAAATATCGCTCGTGAGACACGGCCTTACACATCATAACATCAGCTGTTTTAATCGTTTGTGGGATCAGTCACTCTACCTCCGTAGTTTGACTTCAGAAAATATTAGGCAATGGAAAAGACTGGTGCAAGGAAACTAAAAAAATCTAGAAAGAAAGAGGCGAACTCTCAAAAGAAGTATATTTTCCTTAACAGGTTTTTTTTCCTTTTCGTGTTTACTTATAACGAAAATCTCCATGGCTTGCTCTCCGCGCCACGCAGACGCCACTAGTGGCCGGGGCGCGGAGGTGCCGTGGAGATTTTTCGTTATTATATTTCAACACGAAAGTGAAAAAAAAAAAATGGCCGGCGGATCCCCTGTTGTACGTTACCCTTACTACGGGCTATATTCAAGAACTTTTCTCCACCCGTTGTGCCGGGCCGCGGCATACAGGAATCATTTGAAAACATCGACTCGTCGCGCTCCACTGGTTGCGTTGAGTCAGGTGTTTACACATCCCACCTCCATCCCGCTCTGCCTTATTCTATCCTATTTCTTCCCAGACCATTACAGGTGAGTTTTCAACACAACCGAGAGTAACATGCATACCTTGTGAATGCACACGTGTTATAGTTAAGGTAAAATCAGGTCCAGGAGGCCTTATATAGGTGTGTGAAGTTGTGAGGAAGCCAGGCAGCGGCGGGAGGGAGGAGGTCAGCCATTGTGTGGAGCAATACTGGCGGGCCGTTCAAATGTACTCGCAAGCATAATTCGGGCCCATTTTTTCTGAACCAACGCCTCAGACAAGTGGCGAACACTAACTAAGCTATTATTTTAATGCCAAAAATGATAAATTTCACTAGTAAAATGTATTAGATATGTGTAAAACAGTCAAAATACTGATGCCGCTTTGGGCTCGCTTGTGTTGGTACGACTGTCAAATATCCACCAGTCGGACAATTCTTGTAGATCCAACCAGTGGAGGTACGACGGTGGAGAATCTCCACCGGCCGGGATTTGACGAGCATTCTTGAATATAGCCCTACGTGGTAATAGGGTCCCATTACCCCATGATCTAAATAGCTGTCTTATAAACTACTCTAGATCATGTGGTACCCTTACTACGCGGTAATAGGGTCCCATTACCCCATGATCTAAATAGCTGTCTTATAAACTACTCTTTAGATCATGTGGTACCCTTACTACGTGGTAATAGGGTCCCATTACCCCATGATCTAAATAGCTGTCTTATAAACTACTCTTTAGATCATGTGGTACCCTTACTACGTGGTAATAGGGTCCCATTACCCCATGATCTAAATAGCTGTCTTATAAACTACTCTTTAGATCATGTGGTACCCTTACTACGTGGTAATAGGGTCCCATTACCCCATGATCTAAACAGCTGTCTTATAAACTACTCTTTAGATCATGTGGTACCCTTACTACGTGGTAATAGGGTCCCATTACCCCATGCTCTAAATAGCAGTCTTATAAACTACTCTTTAGATCATGTGGTACCCTTACTACCTGGCATTAGGGTCCCATTACCCCATGATCTAAATAGCAGTCTTATAACTACTCTTTAGATCATGTGGTACCCTTACTACCTGGCATTAGGGTCCCATTACCCCATGATCTAAATAGCAGTCTTATAAACTACTCTTTAGATCATGTGGTACCCTTACTACCTGGCATTAGGGTCCCATTACCCCATGCTCTAAATAGCAGTCTTATAAACTACTCTTTAGATCATGTGGTACCCTTACTACCTGGCATTAGGGTCCCATTACCCCATGATCTAAATAGCAGTCTTATAAAACAAACTCTTTAGATCATGTGGTACCCTTATAATGGAACACAGTTCTTATCAAGAGTATATTTCCCTGATACGAATCGGCCTTTAGTGCCTTGGCGGACCCACCTGGTGAGGACGTGTGCGTGGTTGTCCTGGGCCTCAAGGTGGCGCCGGGCCGCTCTCCACCCCGTCAGACACCCGAGGCCCACACGACGGTCACCAACTCTGGGAAATGTATCAAAAACATTTCAGATGGAGCCAGCAGTCAGCTGGAGCCAGCAGTCACCGCCTACCGGAGCTCCTGGCTGGGATAACAAGCCAACCCCCATGGCAGCGGGCCGGGCAGCCCCCTCATTAGGGCTGGGCAGGAACCGTTAATTTTGGAACCGCAGGTTCCGGTTCCATAGACTCTTGGAATCGTTTGGAACCGGTCCGGAACCGGTTCCGGTAATTAAAAAATAATAATAATAATAAAAAAAAATATAGCAAATAAAAAAATACAAAAACTTAAAATAAAAGAATATATATATATATATATATAAAAAAAAAAAAAAATTTAAATCAGTAAATAAAAAAAATCCATAAATATATATAAAAAAATAAGTACATATATAAATATAAAATAAAAAAATATAAATTAGATAAAAAATATAAAAAATAATAATATATATATATATAGTATTTTAATATATAATAATATAAAATATAATATATAATATATATATTATATATATATTATATATAATATTGTATATATATATATATATATATATATATATATATAATATATAATATATATATATATATATAATTAATATATATATATATATATAAATAATATATATATATAATATTAATATAATATAATATAATATAATATAATATAATAATATAATATATATTAAATTTTATATTATATATATATAAAATACTATATATATAATATATATTATTATTTTTTATTTTTTTTATCTAATTTATATTTTTTTATTTTATTTATTTATATATGTACTTATTTTTTTTATATATATTTATTGATTTTTTTTATATACTATTTTTTTTTTTTTTTATATATATATATTCTTTTATTTTAAGTTTTTGTATTTTTTTATTTGCTATATTTTTGCTATATATATATATATATATATATATATATATATATATATATATATATATATATATATATATATATATAATATATATATATATATATATATATATATATATATATATTTATTTATTTATATATAGCTAGCCGCAAAGCCGCCCTCCGGGCGGCCTTTTTGGCTAGCTCCTGCGGAGGGCTATTGGTGGGCCTTCGGCCCACCACCTGTGTTTGGTGGGCGAAGGCCCACCAAACACAGATTCTCCAGATAGCCCCTTCTAGCTTTCTGAAATCATGGATGTAGAAATGTATGTATTAACACCAACCCATTCACATCACCCCCAACCCATTCACTCACCCATTACCCATCACCCCCCACCCATTCACTCACCCATTAGGGCTATTGGTGGGCCTTCGGCCACCACCTGTGTTTGGTGGGCCTTCGGCACCAAACACAGACTCTCCAGATAGCCCCTGCTAACTTTCCTGAAATCATGGATGTAGAAATGTATGTATTCCCCCCACCCATTCACTCACCCATTACCCATCACCCCTACCCATTCACTCACCCATCACCCATTACCACACACCCTTCACTCACCCATGTACCATCACCCCCCCACCTATTCCCTCACCCATCACCCAGCACCCCCAACCCATCACCCCCACCCATTCACTCACCCATCACCCCACACCCATTACCCATCACCCACCCATTCACTCACCCATTAGCCATCACCCCCACCCATTCACTCACCCATTAACCATCACCCCCCACCTATTCCCTCACCCATCACCTAGCACCCCCAACCATCACACCCCACCCATTCACTCACCCATCACCCCACACCCATTACCCATCACCCCAACCCATTCACTCACCCATTAGCCATCACCCTACATCAAGGTTTCCTCATTGGACCCGTTTACTCACACCTAAAACACGGAGTATTATGAAGCTTTGGATGCATATAGGATACTATCACTGTACTCATATTCTTTTTGCTGAGAAATGCACCATAAATGAAATATATGGCTTTTTTGGGGCCAAAATATCACAACACGGCGGAAAGCGCTTGTGGTTGGTTGTGACGTAGTAACCGCAGACTCAGACACAGTGAAATACAACCACATCACTTGAAGGAGGATTACTGGTCATCTTGCGGTAGTTGGGTAATGCAAGCTTGTGTGGTGGTAGGTGCCAGGTGGTACATAGGAGCGGCCGCTCCACAACAGCTGTGTTTTGCTCTGTTGTTTTGCGCTGGTGACGTCACAACATGGCGCCAGTCGTTTTAGAGCGTATACATTTTCCTGTACTTAAATTGGCTGTATCATCAAAAATACTGTTCACATAGGAAAATCAACATCAGTGCCCAACTATATGAGGCTTGAAGATTTCAAATCTATCGTTACTCAAGTAGAGTAAATGGGTCCATTCTCGCAACCCACATTTTTTTTTCACAATTTTCGCTAATAGGCTGCTAAAAAAAAAAAAAAAAAAAAAAAAAAAGTGATCGGATCATCTCATAAGTGGGCTTAAAACCTTCCCCTGGTCGAGCTGGTTCCAAAACTGTGACATATGATGGGATTCCGCCACGGGGGGCGGCACCTATCGCGGACAGACAGACAGACAGACAGACACACACACTTTCGCTTATATT
>JACEEZ010012081.1:0-25000 GCA_016584305.1 Chionoecetes opilio | reverse complement strand
CTACCTAATCCACAAAAAAAAAAAAATCTTCGCCTTATTTCCGTGAAAACACGACTTTTATATAACCGTTTTGTTTTGTTTGGCCCCCCACTTTTCAAATTTCTGGGTACGCCACTGATAGCTACCGTCAAGTCATGTAGATTACTGAGGAACCGTTAAGACGGAACCGGTTCCAGAATCGGAACCGGTTCCCAGCCAGTCGTGGCGGAACCGTCGGAACCGGTTCCAGAACCGGTTCTCGCCCAGCCCTACCCCTCATGGTCACTCTTCCCCCTCATCCCCGACGCGTAGCAGCCTGCTGAGCCCCCCCCCCCCCCCCCCCCCACACACACGGAGAGTGTATCCTGCTGAGTGCCCCGCACTCCTCGTCAGGATGGACAAGCCAGTCCTCGTGCCGCACGCCAGCAGCACGGACACACTCCTCTCTTCCGGGAACGGCGAGTGTAGCCATGCCCCTCGCCTCCCGTCTTTTTGCCCGCAGCCTAGCGCCGCCACGCTGCCGCACTAGGCTGCCACCGATCAACGCACTCCACCTCTGCGACATCAAAGCATCTCTCTGACGGGCTCAAGCTAGCCCGTGGTCCTCCCCTGCTGGAGGCCCGATAGACACAAACAAAATCAAAAGAAGACGTGTCTCCCCCAAGAAAACAA
Organism: Chionoecetes opilio; assembly: GCA_016584305.1. Lineage (NCBI taxonomy): Eukaryota > Metazoa > Arthropoda > Malacostraca > Decapoda > Majidae > Chionoecetes > Chionoecetes opilio. The sequence goes on along the minus strand of JACEEZ010012081.1, from coordinate 24,349 downwards.
CGCTTCAGATCTAAATGGCTGAAGGTAAGTCACTTAGCGTGTTCATGTAGCAACTTCAGGTTCATGGAACCACCTTAACTGTCTCCGTGCAATTATAATACAATATTGTAGAATGACTAGCAGGTTGTACACCATTTAGCCATTTCCTTCATACTACAATATTGTACAATGATGAACAGTGGGTACACCATTATTACCATTTCCTTCACTGTATAATATCTTCACATGGTACTAGTAAGTGAAGAATATAAGATAAGGTCAATGTTTAACTCGTTATAATATACATTTTCTGATCATCATTAATCTGGCCCGGTATTTATAATAAGGCTATGGGATTCCCATAAGGTTCGACATAACATAAAGTTGCCCATAAGATCTCTGTTATGAAGCAAATCTCCGCCATAGCTATGGGTCTAGCAGTTCCTGCTGACATAAACTTCCCGCTAAACGTAGCATTTACATTACCCTAAAATGTCTCTTAGATCATGAAATAACGCTTGAAATCAGTAAAATATGAGCAATAAATTATGCGAGAGCCTTACGAACTGAAAATAAAGCAATTTTAAAGGATTATTTCATAAATACGTAAAAATAACATCCCCGTAGAAACGTTTTACGCGGGAACGATTGTTTTGTAAACAAAACTCAAGCCAAGGAAGTGAAGGAAGGAGCTGCCGAGAACGTACCATAAACAGGAACAACAACGTCCCAGAAACCATTGCACACTTCCTGCTGTAGTGTCCACGCTTCCACTCCCACACTGGCTCACCTATAGTCAACTTCTCGCCTTGAAACGTGTGTGTCATCGTTTAACCTGCCCACCCTGCTGGCTGCGGCAGGACGACCCGCGGTTGTTCGTCTCACGTGTGCTTTCCTGAGGAAGACTGGTCAGCTGTCACGCCTGTGATCACTCCACAGGGTTACACCTAAGGGACTGCCGAAGCCGAACCATGGAGAGCCTTGGGAAAGTATTTTCCCTCTCCACACCTGCTGATAAGAGGAAGAGGAAGGCAAATTGGTCGGAGGATGAGTCATTGCTCCTTGTCGAAATGTACAAGGAGCATGCCTCTGTCCTGATTGGAGTTTCAAGAACCCGGGAGTGACCTTCAAATGTAAGAAGGATACGTGGGTCCTCATTACTGACGCCATTATTTATATTTTATTTATATATTACTGTTGCTCAGGCCACCGCCACAACAGAACAGGTTCTTCAGTCCTGCCCACCGTCAGCCGAGGCCACACAGCTCCTTGATCCCCACAGTGAACACTCCTGTGGGTGATATAATAATAATTGATGAAGAGGAGGAAAAGCACGAAAAGCACCGTAAGACGAAGAGCGAGATGGAGCTTCAAGTATTTGGGCTACAAGTTCGTGTTGAAGCAGCCCGAGAAAGAGCGGAGCTGACCTGTGGCCTCTCTTCATGGCCCTTGGGGAGCCACTGGGCGCTGAGGCCGGACACTAGCGGCGGGCCTGGGGCGGAGGTGAAACTCTACGCTGCTACAACGCCCTACTAGATACCTCCTTCAGGAGGCTTCCCCTGGGTTTCCCCCCCCCCCGGGACCCCGGGGCATTACGAGACACCTGCAGCAGGATCTTAGGACCTCTTGAGTACCACTTACAGGTCTTCCTGAAGGCGACGCAGCAGATGGTAATGTATCTATATGATTGACAGTGCATGACAGGGGCGGGCGATTAATGGATGTCCCCGGGGCAACTATGCAAGCTAGGGGCCTCGGGGGGGACAGGGAGGGTCGCCCCCCGGCAAATGCCGGGGCGTTACTAGCCTGGGGAGGTAAGCTTCCCGTATCTCCGAAGCTACGGGCACTGTCCCGTGTACCTTCCGGTACAAGGAGATGAGCCCAACCCGGCACCTTCAGGTAGGGGTGCCGGGGTTAATTGTCATGCCACGACCAGCGACCGATTGGATAGAACCATAGCGGGTTGGGGGGCCGCTAAAACAGGAGCTACGTATATCAACACTCCCCCCGTTGAGCCCGCGCACGCAATTTCCACCGCCCTTCGGGAGTAGGGCAGCGTGGAGCTTAACAAACAGTTTAGGAAAAAATGTGTAAGACAACTTGAACATTATTGCACATGAAAAAAAAAAATGAAATACAGTCGGCGCATCTCGACGTGATCGTGGTGGGTCGCGTGTGGCCAACTTGGGTGACTAATTTTTTGTCACTGTCAGCCACATATAAGCCGCCCGTGAAATAATGACTGTCATTTTTCTCAAGTTCTTGGCCGTTGCTTTGATTGACAATAATGGTCAGTTTTAATTACGCTTGACTGAGGGGGACTTGTGCCTTCTCATCAAGTACCACCACCCTTACCCCCTCTGCGGCTGTGTGCAACACTTACAAATCTGCACTTGCAAATCTTCCGCCATGTCAAAGGCTTACACAAGTGAGGATCTTTTTTTCCATAATGGCAGCATTTATCTCCTCCATCAAATAGCTGTTTTCTGTCAGCTTCAATGGAGGCGCGTGCTGCAGCAGAAATGGTGGGCGTTGACATGGATGCCGCATCTATGGATGCCTCGCAGACGTACAACACTTCCGTGCCTTCTTCTAAATTGCTGTCTGCTGGTGTGGACGGCTCGGTGCTGTGGCCTGCTGGTGACGACGGCAGCTCTAAGGGGTCCGGGCTGTCCTCCGAAAATTTTGGGGGGGGGGGGGGGACTGATCACTTCAAGGATAAATATTTGTAATAATCTGAATGCATAAGTAAAAAGATTTAAACATTTTGGGAGCTAAAAAACGTCTTTTTCATTTTTCCCTTGACTTGATGTAGAATTCCCTTTGTGGAAGTTATCAACTTTTTCGAAACAGTGTTTTGAAAGGGAGTTAATACATGTTAAGACATGGCGGGCCCTTTGGGTTTTTTGAAACTCATGCATAAGAGCAGTATATACATAAAAAAAAATTTAATGGAAAACATACCAAACATGAGTCAGTGAAAAAACCCAAAAATCTTGGGGGTTTTAAAGATTTAAAACAGTGAATCTTAGTTTTCTAATCATGATTTTTTGTCGCTTATTATTTGCGGGGCAGCCCCCAAAACCCCCTTTTCCCAAATTTAAAAAGGCCCATGGGTGCAAGACTAGTTTTTTTCGTTTTGGGGGGTTTTAGATTAAAACTTATGAAAAGGAAAAGGTTTAAGGTTTACTCAAGGTACCTTTTGGTTGAACTGAGAAAAAGGATTCTTTAGCGTGGTTGGGATAACCAGGGTGGATGTCGATCCCCCCTTTGGGACGAAACCGCACCCTCTCTTGACGAAGTCAGAGAGGCTGTAGCAAAGTGGGGGGGTTTAAAAAGGCAGTTTGGGGGTCGGAAAATTTCTTTGCGGAGCTCCTCAAAGCTGGGGGTGAGGCCATGAATGGGCGTTTGCATGCTGTCCTGACTGCGGGCAGTTGGAAACGCTACCCTAAAACCCCAAACCTTTTCCCATCAGGTTTTCTGTAGGAGATAACCCGGGCGTGGGGAGGCCAAGGGGGCCCCACAAGGTTTCGTGGGGGGGAAATTTGGTGTTTTCCTGTCAAAGCTGCTTGGTATGGGAAGGGGAGCCTGCTGGGGACTTGGGGAGGGTGACCCCCGGGAGGGGGCGTCTTTGGGAGGGCGAAGGGGGCCCGTCCCCCCCGGGGGGGGGCCCCCCTATTGATGATTGATTGTTAGGATAACACTTTAAATGATAAGGTTGATTTTGGTTATACTTTACGAAATCCCCTTTAAATTAAGAGAAACTTTTATTTTTCATAAATTTTCCCAACAAAAAAGCTTCCCATATAATCACAACCTATTTAAAATTTTTCAAAGGGGCCCATTTTTATAAAGGGAAAACTTTTAAAATTCCTTCCTCTATAATCAAGGGGCAAACAGTAGATCTGCCCCAAATTGGTTAGTTTAGACCAAGTTAAAAAAAAGGTAGGAGTTGGGTTCTTTTAATTTTAAATGTATTTGTTTTTGATGGAAAAAAGTTTTAAACTAAGTAGGGGTTTTTTTAAATTTCCCCAATCTTTGTTTCCCCACCGAGCACTGCAAAGTAAAAAATTTGGGAGCCACTGATTAGGTAAAACGGGAACTGCTATTTAAACTTTAAATGAAGCATTTGCCTTTAGAAAAGTCCATCCCCTCTTTCCCCTCAATGCCGGGCGACAAAACTCATTCCCCCCCCCCCCCAGAAATGTCTCCCAACAAGCTTCTAGTTTGTCGAGTGGAGGGGGAAACAAGGCCACCACCTAAAAACAAAATCAAAAAATTATTTCTACAAAAAAAAAAGGCAGAAAAAAAACAATTAAAAATTTATAAGTCAGGGTTAGAGGGTTTTTAGTTTCAATCTAACCACAAAAATTTTTGCTAGGGGCTGTACATTTTTATCAATAATCAAAAAAATCACCAGCTGTCGAAATGTGCATTTAATCACTTTTAGTTTTCCTTAAATGAATGTTTTTTAAATTTTTCATATTTTGTGTCCTAATTTTCTCCATGCAAGCCCAAAAGGGGGGTTGAAGAAAGCCCTTGTCATTTATTCCCGGGTCATTTTTTTTGATCATAGAACCCCAAATCCTTGCATAGTGACTAGCCCTTTTGACCAAAAAAAAAGGGAAAAAAAAATTGGTGATAAAATAGTTTTAAAATCAAACCCCATGGTTTTCCGGGAAAATTTTTCCAAAGTAATCCCCCCCCGTCTAAAAGTGTGGGCCTTCGACTTTGGGGGAAATAAACCTTGTGATTTGGGGGGGAAAGGGTACTTTTTTTGTTTCCCACCCATCCTCCCTAATTATCTTACGTACAAATTCTCTTAAGTTAAAATTTTGATGTTTTAAAAAAAAGAGCGGGATCCCTGAGAAAAAAATAAAGGTCCCCAAAAAAGGGATTATGTAGCTACCTTTTAGAAAACAAGAGAAACTTACCATTTTTTTATTTCGGTCCCCTTTGTGTTGCGCGGGCCTTGGTCGGGATTTTGACGAGATGGAAAAACCCACCCCCTTTGGGACCTCCTTTTTGGGAAAACGCCCATTTTTTGTAGGCTCATTGATGAGATCCGTTTTGGTGCCCCCATAAAATCCATCTTACCCCCGGTTTTTGAAACTCCGGGCTTTTTTAAAAGTCCTTTCTTTAATATATACATATTGTCTCTGTACCCGGGGCCCCAAAAGGGAAAGGGAAACCCCCCTCCGCCAGTTACCCTTTCCCTTTTGGGCGCTTGGGTGTCATCATTGGGATCCATCGTAATTTACAAAATACCCCCTTCCCAAAACTTTTACTTTTGATTTTTTTTTACACTTGAGTTTTTTTTTAATGTTTTTCCAGGGGATTAAAATCTGAAGGATTTTTTTTCCGGGATGTTTACTTTTTTTACTCCCCCTCTGTCACTACCCGGGAATAGGGTTATTGAAAAGGGAAAAAAAATATCTAAATCCAAAAAAACGCGGGTTAATAGCAAAATATATCACTTAAAATACTATTTGAAAAAAAACAGTACCGCTATTTTTAAGCAACGCCTATGATAAACAATTGGGGGCTAGATTCCAAACTTTGATAAATGGCGTATGAAAAAAAATTTTACCCATATCCAAGATTTTATGTTTAAAATTTGTCATAGCTATGAAAAGTTGGGGGGTAATACCGGTCCAGGGCAGCCTGTTGAAATCGGGGGGTTTTTTTTTAAACACTCCATAACGTTTTCTCGTAGCTAATACGCTTCTTGAGATATTAGGGAAATCATTGCTTCCCTTTTTTTCCGCAGCCCGTACAACTTTCCCCAAGGCACCTTTTTTTTTTTTTTTTTTTAGCGAACAATGGGCTTATCTCTCATTTTTCCGTCTCAGATTTTGGGGGCCCCGTACGCGTGCGAGCTCCCCTTAAAAAGTCAGTTAAGGGAACTTGATGAGAGGGAAAAAGTTTTGGGGGGGGGACTCTACCCTATTTTTATTTACTTAGTATTTTTTTTTTTAATTTTTCCCAAAACCTGTTGCCCCTTTAGGTTTTTAAATTTTCCCTTGGGGCCTCGGGGGTTTGGCCTTATATGTTATTTCTAAAATCGGGAGATGGCGGCCCTGGGCCGTGGTTCCCCAGGCTGGTTTTTTGAGTGACCATAAAATTAAATTGAGGTTAAATGTTTCCCCCCTGGTGCCCTCTGCCGCACTTGCAGTCGGAGGGGAAGTTGTTTGGGCAGGCAGCATGTGGGTGGTCTTCGGCTACCCCGACGACGGCCCAAAAAAAGTAGTCCCTGGCGATTTTGGGGGGAACTAGAGAAAGTGGTTCTTAATCGGGGAAACCGGTACCACCAGGGGGTACAAAACCTTCCCCGGGGGGTAGAAAACATGCGGACCAAAAATTTTCAATATCAATTTTATAAGGAGGCTGGAATTTATATTTATAAAAATTTTTTGTCTGTCCTTGTCTTGTCTCTTTGAAATTCCTTTTTTGGGGAAAAAATTTAAAGGGCCTAAACCCATGGGTTTTCCTTTTTTTCCCCCACAGGGAAAGGGGGGGGTGGCTCTACGTACAATTAAACCACTTTGTCTTCAAAATACACGAAGAAATAAAAGGGGTTTTCTTAAAAATCAAGGCAGTGACATTGCGGGACCACTTAAAAAACGGGATTTCATTTTGCCCTTAGCATCCCTGAAGATGTATTCACGCACTTGAACGATTTTAAACATATCCACCCAAGGAAAAAGGCCTGAACATGATAACTGCCCAAAAGAAGTTATTTCCCTTTTCCCAAAATTTTCCCAAATTTGGATTTTGGTTTCTTTTGAAGAAGGAAATTTTGAAAACCTTTCCTTTCCTTCTTTTGATGAGGTGTTTTTGGGCAGAGGAAGTGCCCCTCGTTTAAAGTGAAAGACCCTTTTTGAAAAGGGCTGTTTCCCTCCTTGGGGGGAACTTTCCCCCAATGGAAGGTTTCTGGGGGGCCAAGTTTGGATAGGGGGTTCCATATAATGTTCAACCGGGTTTTCCTGAAAAACAGTAATATTTTAAAAAGGATAAATCTTGTTGGCTGCAGGCCAACAACAGAATCTAAATGCAGCTAGATATTTTTTGGGTGTCCCCAAAACTAAAAAACTTTTCCCCACAGTTAGCAAAAAGGGACCCGGGAGGTCATTTTTTGGCCTTTTTGCCCCCCGTTCTTATGCTTTTTTCCCAACCCCAACTACACCTCAAAAAAAAAGGCGGAACCGTCGGGAATCCCAAGTAAACGGCATGGTGTGGCACTTGGGGAAAACCTCGTTTTAAATCACCCAAAAATTGAAATCCCAAAAAAAAAAAGAGTCCTGAAATGTAACATTGTGTACAATGTAGTATTGTAGTTATTTAAAAAATTAAAGGTTCGTTACTCTAATTATACGTTTTTTGATCGGGGGAAATGGGGACAAATTATGAGAACTCAAAGGGTTCCCAGCATAAAAAGGTTTTAAAAATAAAACCCCCTGAATAGGGGAAATCTAGACCACTGGCGAAAAAAAACCCCGCTTTCAAGTCCCTTTTAAAAAAAATACTAAAGGAATACGAACCCCCGGATCAATTTTTTGAACAACAGATGATTAAACATGCGAAAAGGGTAAATCCCTTTTTTTTATTTTTTTATTTTTTTTAATTTTTTTTTTTCGTAAATTTTTTACCTTTTACCAAAGTTTCCCGTCTGGGGTTTTAAAATTTGGGGCTTAGTACATGCAAGGGACAGTCGTTTTTGGGGAATGGTCTTTTTTCCCAAATGGAGGGTTCGGAAGACTGACGCCCCTAAAAATAGTGTCACTATTCCAGTAAAGACAGAGAGTAAGAAGTCAGAGACAGAGGCTGCCTGTGGGGCAAGTTTATTTGTCGGGCCCCGTAACCAATTTCCCTCCATCGGGTACTGTACTACAAATCCCCCCTGTGTGGAGTAATACATTTTACGTTTTTAAAAATGGTTTTAAAATTATGGGTTTTCGGTGTGCACGTTGCAACAGGGTTTCCCCTGCCCCAAAACGTTTTTTGGCCTTTTTTTGGTCTAAAAAATAATGGGTAAAAAGGGGTTTTGGGAAAGAGTTAAGGCAGGATTTTTGGGGGCACACAAACTTTTTCCCCCTTTGACTTTTCCAATAAAAGGGGGAAAGCGTTTTTTTAAATATCAAAAAAAAATTCAAAACGTTCTTTGACTTGCAGGGTTTTTTGTGAAAAAAAATTATAGAAACCCTTTTTTATTTTCCCTTCCCAAAAATTTACAATTGGGATTGAGATAAATTTTTCGTTGTAGGACAAAAAAACTCACCCAAAAATTTTTTTGGGACTTTTAAAAATGTCAGAAAAACTACCCCTTTTTTGGGGTTACCCAATGTTTTACTATTTAAAAAAGTTGACCCAGACCCAAAAATGGCATGAATACTTTTTGTTAACGAAAGAGTTTTTTTTTTTTAATTTTTTTAAAAGGACGTTTTCCTTTTTAAAAATAGATTTTCCCTTTTTACTTCACAGTGGGGGTGGTTAGAGGGAGAGGACAGACAGTGATCAGAGGGAAAGGGGGGGAAAGGGGGCAAATGGGGAGAAGGTGGGGGGGAGGAGGGGGGAAATTGGGGCGCTGCTTTTGTGTACTAATATCAATACATCCACTACCAAATGGGGGGCCACCCCCGCGTGAGGGCCCCGTGCAGGGTCTCTTCCCCTGCCAAGGGAACCTCGAAAAAGGGGAAAAAATCAACCTGGGTCCTGGGGGTGGTCCCCGGTTGATGTTTTCTGTCGAGAGTTTCTTGGGTTTTTGGAAAAAGGAAACCCGCACGGGGGAAATCGTGCGAGTGGTGTAGTAAAGGGGGGCAAGGGGGACCGCCCACCGGGGGGTTTTATGCCCCCAATTGATTGATTGATATTTTGAAACGCTGGGATGGCCCCCGTTGAAAATGGTTGGTGACGGTGATCGCCCCCCAAAAGGGACCCATACCCTTTTTCAACAAATTCCTTGAAAATTTTTGGCAAGTCTACCCCAATAAAACCTTTTTCAAGAACTAGACTCTTGTTAAGGTTTTTGAAGAAGGCGACATTGCCAGAGAGGCCCTTGGTACACCTACCAGCTGCCCCGCCATTCCAACCCAAACTGCCTGCCATCCGGGCCCCAGGCCCGGCCCCGCCTGGGCCTTTCCCCCACCTTTATTTTCCCTCTGGTGCAGTTAAACCCCCCCCTGGGAGATATTATCCCTATTTTTCCGCATCCTTCCCCCCCCTCTGGAGATGTCTTGGGGTTGGGAGGGCGTGGCCGTGTGTGGGGGTTTTGGGGAAAGGGGGACAGAACGGGGAAGAATTAGAAGTTGAAGGTTGAGGGTCTGCAGGAAACAGAAAAAAAAGAGGTTGAGGGGTGTAGAGGACGAGGAGAGGGAAAAGGGGAAGGGACGAGGAATTTTTGAGAGGGAGGGGGGGCTGTCCAGGGCCTTTCTTTAATAAACTTTCAAATGATAAAAGAGTTAAAAAAAAAAAAAAAAAAAAAATTTTGAAGACAGTGCATTGCCTTCCTGTGGCCAAACCCATTTTGTGCATTAATTTTCTGAATAAATTGAATTTTTAAAACCTGAAAATAGGGGGTGAAAATGAGCATTGAGAAATCTGAAAACTGAGAAAAAACATTTGGGAATGATCAGAATTTTTGTGCAGTAAGGTATAATTTTTTATTCTTTCCTTCTTATCTAATTTTGAAAATTTTACGGTACTTTTATCTCAATGGGTGGGTTTCAAAAAAGTTCATGGCCAATTGGGTTTTTTTTTTTTTATTCCCACAAGACAAAATTTTTTACTCCAGTTCTTTTTCTCCCGCCCGCCAAAAGGGATTTTACTGTGGTGTCCTCCCCACTCTGCAGAAAGCCTTCCTCATATAAACCCCCCAAAATAAACGTGCATGTTTTGTTTTTTTACAACTACCACACTCCAATAATTATTTTTTTTACCCTAAGTAAAAAGTCCCAGACGTTTTATTTTAAAACTTGCAAAAATTTTCAATGCATCTTTTGATTACCACACAAATTAGGCCCAAAACCCCCCCTCATTATAACCCCGATACCCATACCCAAAAAACCCCAACCACACAAGGGTTTATTTACGGGAAACTTATTAATTAGCGCTTGCATAATAAATGTATTAAAACTATAAAGCAAAATATATAAAACTCACCTATGAAACAGGAATCCTGGGGCTTTTCCCCAGGAAAATCAGTCCAAATTCCCTGGATTGTGAGGGCATGGCTGGTCCTTAGAAAGGAAAGGGCCCTAGCCCTCTCCTCATCTTCAGAAATTTTGGTGAGGTGGTGGGGGCCCCTCCCCCGGTCCCCCCCCTTCTTCTTCGGTAAAGGGTTTTCCTTACTTTTCGTCCCGAAAAAATGTTTCAATCAAATTGATGTCCAAATATCAAATTGATGGGGTTTTATGTTTTAATATGGGGGTGTGTACACTCCACTAGATTTCAGGTTTTTTCCCCACTCATTTTATATAGAAAAATTTTTGGGTAATGAGATTTAACCCCCAACACCAATTATATTAAAAAAATTCATATATTTTAAAAACAAAAAATTTTAAAATTTTGGCTTGCATGTATGCTACTGAATATAACATACATAAACATTATTTTAAGGAGGGCTGTCCTTGTTTTTCGCAGGTACACTTAAAACTCAAAAATATACCTGTGTTCGGGGGGGATAAAACCCTTTTTTAATTGTTTTTAATATTTCCCCACTCTTCGTACTTCAAATTTTATTTTCCCAACTCTTTGTTATGAATTTAAAAAATGTTTAAACCCAAAAATACTTTTCCGGAAATTTTTTTAGCTCCGCTTCATCTGCTTGTTTATTTCCCGGGCTCCTGTCCAGGGTTGTGGGATTGAAAGGGGAGCATGACCACAGCCCAGGCCTTTTTCCTTTTTTTCGGGGGGGGGAAAGGGAGGCCTTTGATGTTAGAAAAGGCCTCCCTCTCCTTTAAACAGGTTCAGAATTCTTTTTTTTGCTGCCCACCAGAGGAAAAGCCTGCAAGTAAAATTACTTTTTTCCCAAATTTTAACATTTATAGGGGATGGGTAAATTACTATGACTGAAATAAAATATGCATTTCTGGGTGGGGACCTCAAAAAATGGGGCTTCCCTTTAATAAATATTAGATACAAAATTTTGATTACTTGGGAGAAGAAGTGGGGACTTTCCTTTAGAGACAAAAAAAAGACTTTTTTCCCTCCTAATTTTATTTTTCTACCAGGCTGGGACTGGTGGGAATGAAACTTTCCCCCCCGGGTTGAGTGGTGCCCAGCAGCAAGAAAAACCAGCCAAGTGAATTTATTCTTGATTTTTATAATTATGGAAAAATGCGGGGTGGGCACTAAAAAACATTTAACAAATGTTTTTTAAAAACCAAATCTAAAAAACCTTTACAATTTTTTTTTAAATACTTAAAAACAAATAGGTACATCCCTTGGGATTTAAATATATTTGTAAAAAGAAAGGGCCCCGGGAGAAGATAGTTTTTGTCTTGACCCCTTTTTTTGTGGCTTTTGGGTTGTCCCATTTTTCCAAGATTTTTTTAGTTGGGCCCAGGTCTGATTAGATTAGTCGTAAAAGAGACACAAAACCCTTGACTAAGAAAATTTTTGGAAATGGTACAACCCTAACGCCACAAAAAAAAAGTCATGACATAACTATTTCTACCGGGCTTTCTTTTTCCACCGCCACCCGGAAAAAGAAAGAAAAATATCACAAAACGTCCCCCCGTAACGTGAAAAACCCGCAAAACCAAGAGAGGAGAATAAAACTACAAAATTTAAAAAAAAAACCCTTAAAAAAAAAAAACAAAAAGGAAAACCGGGCAACCTCCCCCTTCCCCGGTCTTGGGAGTAGGGCGCGTGGAGCTTAACAAACAGTTTAGAAAAAATGGGTAAAGACAACTTGAACAATTATGTCACTGAAAAAAAAAAATGAATTACAGTCGGCGCATCTCGCACGTGAATCGTGGTGGGTCGCGTGTGGCCAACTGTGGGTGACTAATTTTTTGTAACTGTCAGCCACATATAAGCCGCCCGTGAAATAATGACGTCATTTTTCTCAAGTTCTTAGGCCCGTTCGCTTTGATTGACAATAATGCGTCAGTTTAATTACGCTTGACTGAGGGGAGGACTTGTGCCTTCTATCAAGTACCACCACCCTTTACCCCCCTCTGCGGCATTGTGTGCCAACACTACAAATCTGCACTTGCCAAATTTCCCGCCATGTCAAAGCTTAACAAGTGAGGATCTTTTTTTCCATAATGGCAGCATTTATACTCATCCATCAACTAGCTGTTTTCTGTCAGCTTCAATGGAGTGCGCGTGCTGCAGCAGAAAGGTGGGCGTTTGACATGGATTGCCGCATCTATGGATGCCTCGTCAGCGACGTACAAACACTTATCCGTGCCTTCTTCTAAATTGCTGTCGGCTGTGTGTGGGACGGCTCGGTGTCTGTGGCCTGCTGGTGACGACGGCAGCTCTAAAGGGTCCTGGCTGTCCTCGATGATCATTGACTGATCACTTCAGAGATAAAAATACTGTCATAATCTGAAGCATAAGTATAAAAGATATTTAAAACATATGGAGCTAACAAAACGTCATTTTCATCTTCCATGAATTGATGTAGAATTACCTGCGGAAATTATCAACTCATTCGATACAGTGTTTTGTAAGGAGGTCTTAATAGCATGTTAACGGGGACAATGGCAGGCACTTGGTTTGAAACATCATGCATAAGAGCAGTATAATCACATTCAAAATAATTAACATGGCAAAACATACCAAAATGAGTCATGTGATACAAACAGAGATCTTGAGAGTTTAAGAGTTTAAAAAGTTGACATGCTTCGAATTTTAATCATGATGTTGTCTGATATTAATTTATGGCTGGGCACGCACATAACCCTTTCAAATTTACAGGGCGCCCATGTTGCAAGACTAGGGTGGTCGCTTTGGTTAGATAGACTTATGTAAGGATAAGGTTTTATAGGTTTACATTCAAGGTACCTTTTGGTTGAAATGAGAACAAGGATTCTTTAGGCGGGGTTAGGATAACCACGTCGTGGATGTCGTACTACCATGCCGAAAACCGCACCCTCTCTGACGAAGTCAAGAGGCTGTAGCAAAGTTGAGGGGTGGAAAGGAGAGGGTCTGTAATATCCTCCTCCCAGGCGGAGCTCCTCAAAAGATGGCGGTGAGGCCTATGAATCGCAGTTTGCATGCGTCCTGACTGCAGGGCATGTGGCACGCTACCATGAACCGATCCTTCCCATCAGTGTATCTAGTAGGAGATAATCGGCGTGGAGGAGGCCAAGGGGGCGACCACAAGCTCGTGGCTGGGCAAGTTGGTGCTTCCTGTCCAGAGCTGCTGTGGGTATGGGAAGGGAGCCGGCATGGTGGGACTGCGCATGTGACCCCCGGAGTGGCGTCGTTGCATGGGCGAAGCGACGTGCCCCCCCCCCGGCGTGTGCCCCCAATGATGATGGATTGATTGTTAGGATAACATCATTATGATAAGGTGATATTGGTAATACATACGCAATCTCAGTTAAATTAAGAGCAACTATTATTTTTCATGAAATTAACAAGCATAAGCTTGCCAATATAATCACAACCTACTTAAATATTCAAAGGGGCCCATGTTTGCTGAAGGAAACATTATATTCCTTCCTCTATAATCAATGGCGTGGCGAACAGTAGATTCTTGCTCAATTGGTTAGCTTAGACCAAAGTTAACAAAAGGTAGGAGTTAGGTTTCTATTTAAGTTAACTGTATATCTGTTTTGATGTGTAAAAGTATAAACTAAGTAGAGTTTGATTTCAATTCAATATGTTTCCCCACCGATGCAACTGCAAAGTTAAGAAATGGGGAAGCCATGATTAGGTAGAAGAAAATCGCTACTACATAATTAAGCAGTGCTTTAGGACAGTCCTTCCCCCATCGTGCCATTCAATGCCTGCGACAGACTCATTCCTCCCCAGTATGTCTGCCAACAAGCTTCATCTAGTTTGTCTGAGTGGAGGAGGGACAAGGACCACCATCCTAAAACATAATCAAAAATTATTTCTACAATAAAAAAAGGCAGAAGAAAAAATTATAAAATATAATGTCAATGTTAGAGGGTATGATGCTCATCTAAAGATCACATTAATCTTTGCTAGTGCGACAGTTTATCAATAATCAATAAAATCACCAGCTGCATCTGAAATGTGCAGTTAATCAACTATAGATTTCCTTAAATGAATTGATTTTATTTTCATCATTTTGTGTCCTAACTTCTCCATGCAAGACACACAATCATGGGGTTGAAGACAGTCTGTCACTAGTGCTGTCATTTCAATTGACATAGAAGCTAATCCTTGCATTAGGCGACTAGTCTTTGCCAAATAAAAAGGAAAAAAATGGTGATAAATAAGTTTTAGATCTACACCATGGATTTCTGGTTAAATTTCCAGTAATGCACCCGTCTCAAGCGTGTGGGCCTTCGACTTTGGGGGAAATGACCTTGTGCTTTGGGCGAAATGTACCCATTTTTGTTTACAACAGCATCTGCTTAATTTATCTTACGATACAATTCTCTTAAGTTACAATTTGATGTATTTAAAAACAAGAGAGGGATGCTGAGAAACAAAATAATAGGTTACAAAGAATGAGTTATGTAGCTACCCTTTTAGAAACAAGGAGTACTTACCAGTTGTATTTCTGTCACTCTTGTGTTGCTTGCAGCCTTGGTCGGGATTTGGACGACTGATGGTACACCACCCTTTAGGACCTCCTTATTGGAACGCCATTTCTTGTAGTGATCATTGATGAGAATCGTGATGGTGCCCATATATCATCTTAGCCGGTTTGAAACTCGGGCTTCTTGAAGTCCTTTCTTAATATATACATATTGTCTCTGTACAGCATCGGATCCAGCAAGGAAGGAATCCCTCCGTCCAGTTAGCCTTCCTTTGGCGTTAGGTGTCATCAGTGAGTGCATCCATCGTAATTTACTAAAATCATCCCTTCGAACTTTTTACTGTTGACCTTTTGTACACTTTGAGTGTTGTTTACATGCTTTTCAAACGGGATTACATTGGAAGGATTATTTGCCGGGATGGATTACTATTTTACCCCTATGTCACTATCCGTAATATGTCTATTGAATAGGAAAAATATTAAATCCATAAAACGCAGTTAATAGCCGAATATAATCACTTAAAAATCCTATTTGAAGCAAAACAGTACCTTATTTAGCAGGACGCCTATGAAAACAATTGTGCTAGATTTCCAAACTATGATAAATGGCGTATGATAAAAATTTAATCATATCCAAGAGTTATGATAAAATATTGTCATAGCTTATGATAAAGTTTTGGTAAATAACCGGTCCAGGGCAGCCTGCTTGAAATCTCTGGATTTTTTTTTACCACTCCAAACGTTTTCTCGTAGCTAATACGCTTCCTTGAGATATTATGGAGTCATTGCTCCCTTTATTTTCCGCAGCCTCGTAAACTTCAAGGCTTACCGTTTTTTTTTTTTTTTTAGCGAACAATGGCGCTTCAGTCTCTCAGTTTCCGTCTCAGAGATTAGGCGGACGCGTGCGAGCCTCTGAAAAGTCAGTAGCGGGAACTTGATGAGACGAAAAGAGCTTTTGACTCTACCCTAATATTTAATTTACTTAGTATGATTTTATTTAAGATTTAACACCTGTTGCGCCTTAGGCTTGTATTTCCTGAGGCCTCAGGTGGTTGGCCTTATGTATTCTAGAAGTCTGAGAGGCTGGCCCTCGACTCGTTGTGTCGCAGGCTGTGATTTGTTGAGTGACAATATAATTAATTGAGGGCTTATGCTTCCCCCTGGTGCCCTCTGCGCACTTGAGTCGGAGGGGAAGTGATGAGGCACGGGCAGCATGTGGGTGTCTTCGGACCGACGACGGACAAAAAGTAGCTCTGGCGAGTTTTGAACTAGAGCAGTGGTTCTTAATCTGGAGGGTACCTGTACACCAGGGGGTACGAAACCTTACACCTGGGGGGTACGAGACAGACCCTCGCACCAATAATTCAATATCATATTATAAGGAGGCTGGCAATATATATTTAGAATATTTTGTCTGTCTTGTCTTGTCTCTTTGCATCTTTTGTGAAGGACAAATTGAAGTGAACATAGTGTCTGTTTTCCACACGGAAGTGAGGTGGCTCTCACGTACTACTTACACGTGTCTTCGAACTACACGTAAGAAAATCAAGAGGTTTCTTATAAATACAGGGCAGTGACATTGCTTTTTTTTTTGACCACTTTGAAAACAAAGGGAGTTAATTTTGTACTAGCATACCTGGACAGATGTATTCACGCACTTGAACGACTTGAACATATCCATCAAAGGAAGAATGATGAACATGTGATAACTGTCAGAGAATTATTTGCCTTTACCCAGAAATTTCCATTTGGATGTGGGCATTGAAGAAGAAATTGTGTTAACTTTCCTTTCCTTATTTGATGAGGCTGCTTTTGCAGAGTAAAGTGTCCATCGTACTGAAGTGAAAGAGCATTTGCAAGGGCTGATTCACTCCGTTGCCCGGATACTTTCACCAGGAGAGGGTTCTGTGGCACAGAGATGGATACGGTGATCCATATAATGTTCAAACCTGGTCCTTCCATGAATAACAGTAATATTGTTGAAAGATGATATTGTTGGTATGCAGGCCACAAAGAATCTAAATGCAGCTAGATATGTTTTGGGTGCCACAACTCAAAACACCACAGTTAGCAGAAAGACCTCTGGAGGTCATTGTGCCATTTGCAGCCACGTTTTAGCGTTTTTTCAACACAACTACACCTCAAAACAAAGGCTAGGAACCGTCTGGATGCAATGTGGAAGCATGCGTGTGTGCACTTCGGAACTTCGTTTTCAATCATCATAATGAAATGCAACAACAAAAGAGTCACTGAAATGTAACAGTGTTGTATATGTAGTATTGTAGTTAGTGAAATAAAGGTTCGTTCCTCAATTATACGTTTTTCTGATCGGGGGTATGAGACAATTATGAGAACCAAAGGGTAGAGCACTAAAAAGGTTAAGTAAACCACTGAACTAGAGACTCTAGACCACTGGCGGAAAAAACACCCCGCTTGCAAGGCCCTATAAAAAGACATCTAAAGGAATAGAGACCATGGATCATTTATAGAAACAACATGATGATAAGCAGACGAAAGGATAAATCCTTTTTTTTTATTTTTTCATTTTTTTATTATTCGTAATTATTACATTCACCATGTTCCCCAGGTCATGGTCTCAACTTTGGTTTAGTACATGCAAGGGACAGTCGTTCTCGGGGAAATGGTCTTTCCAACTGGAGGTTCGGAGACTGACGCCGTAAGAAAATAGTGTCACTATTCCAGTAGAAGACAGATAGTAAGAAGTCAGAGACAGAGGCTGCCTGTGACAAGTATAATTATGCGGACCTTCGTAAACCAATCCATCCATCGGGGGTCACTGCCTACTACATATCCCCCGGTTGTGTGTATGTAATAAATTTTACGTTATAAAGTGTGTAAAAATAGGGTACGGTTTGCACGTTGCACACAGTTGCCGTGCAACAAAACTGTTTTTGGCCTTTGTTGGTCTAAATACTAATCGGATAAAAAGCTGGATGGAACGATATAAAGGCAGTGATTTTTGGGTTAGCACTACAACTTTGCTTCTTGACTTTTCCAATACGGGAAATGCGTTTTTACTATCAAAAAAAACTCAAAACTGTTCTTGACTTGCAGGGTTCTGGTGAAAAAAAATATATAGAACAATTATTATTGTTCTTCCCAAGATTACAATTGGGTATTGAGATAATTTTACGTCTGTAGGACAATAAACACTCTACCAATTTTTGGCCAGCTTAAAAATGTCAGAACACTACCTTTATTGCGTACCCAATGTTTTACTATTGAAAACTGTATGACCTAGGCCAAAGATGCATGAATACTTTTGTTAAGCTGAAAACGAGTTTTTTTTATTATTTATAAAACGGACGTTTTCCCCTCCTTTTCAATACTAGATGTTCTGGGACTTCACAGGGGATGGTTAGAGGTAGGCGACAGACAGTGATCAGAGGAAGGGGGGAAGGGTGCAGTGGGTGAGAAGGTGGGGAAGAGGAGGGGGAAGTTGGAGGCAGCTAGCTCTGTTGTCTAATCTCAATATCATCACTACATGGGGGGCCACCACGCAGTTGAGTCCCCGTGCAGGCTCTCTCCCATGCCAAGCAAACTCTCGACAGAAAAACATCACAACCTGCTCCTGGCGTGGTCACGGTTGATGTTTTCTGTCGAGAGTTGCTTGGTTTGAAGAGACGAGAACTGCACGGGACTGTACAGTGCGAGTGGTGTAGTAAGGTGGCGAGGCTGACCGCCCACAGTTGTATGCCCCCAATTGATGATTGATTGGTATTACTGACGATGGGATGCCTCCGTTGAAGATGGTTATGTCGACCGGTGATCGCCTCAAAAGGCACCCATACCTCTTCAACAAGTTCATTGAAATTTCTGGCAATGTCTACCCCATACCTTACAAAGAACTCTAGAATCTGTAAGGTTATTGAAGAAGGCAGACATTGCCAGAGAGGCTCCTTGGTACACCTACCAGCTGCCTGCCATTCCCACCGAAGCTGCACTGCCATCCTGCCGCCGGCTGCCAGCCTGCCTCCTCCACCCCATCTGCATCTGGTTGCAGTTCATCCCCCCTCTGGAGATATTATCCGTATCTCCGCATCCTTCCACCCTCTGAGATGTCTTGGGTGTTGTAGGGGCGTGGCCTGATGTGGGGGTTTGGAAGGAGGGACAGAACGTGAAGAATTAGAAGTTGAAGGTTGAGGGTCTGCAGGAAAACAGAAAAGAAGAGCGTTGAGGGGTGTAGAGGACGAGGAGAGAAAGGAGAAGGGACAGAGGAATCTTGAGAGGGAGGAGGTAGGTCCAGGGACCTTTCTTCAATATCTGCCAAGTGATAAGAGAGTTAAAAAAAAAAAATATAATAATTTGAAGACAGTGCATTTGCCTTCACTGGGCCACACCTATTCAGTGCATTAATTACTGAATAATATTGACTATTTATCCTGAAAAATAGGGATGAATCTGAGCATTGAGAAATCTGGAAAATGAGAAAATCATTTGAGCAATGATCAGAAGTGTTGTTGCAGTATGGTATACATTTTCGTATTCTTACCTTCTTATCTAATTTGTGAAATTATACGGTACTTGATCTCAATGTGGTGGTTACAACAGTCAGAATTGTTCATTCCTTACAAGAACAACATGTGGACTCCAGTTCTTTTGCTCTGCCAGCAAAAGTATTTTTACTGTGGTGTCCTCCCACTCTGCAGACAAGCCTTACCTCATTATACCCAGAACATAAAACGTGCATGTTTTGTTTTTGACAACTACCACAACTACTCAATAATATTTTTTTTACCCTAAGTAACGTCCCAGACGTTTAATAAGCTTGCAAAATACTCATGCATCTTTTGATTACACACACTTATCGCAACAATCTCCTGCATGATACCGATACGATCACCATAATACCAGAACCACAAAGGATTTATTTACTGCAATTTATTACTTAGCAGCTTCTGCATAATAAATTATTAATCTAATAAAGCAATATAGTATAAATCTCACCTATGAAGATCAGGAAATCCTGGGACTTCAACAGGATATAATACAGTCCAAAATTCCCCTGGATTGAGGGCATGCTAGGTCCTTAGAAAGGAGGTCCCTAGCCATTCCTCATCTCCAGAGAATTTGGCTGAGGTGGTGGAGGCCTCCCGGTCTCCCATCTTCTTCTGCGGTAAGGGTTTTGTGTCATTACTTTTCGTCTGAAGAAAATGTTCAATCAAGTTGATGTCCACTATCAAATTGATGGTTTCATGTTATACATATGGGCTGTGTACACTCACACTAGAGCAGGTTCCTCACTCATTGTATAGCAGATAATGTCAGGCATAATGATGATTATAACCACAACAACCAATTATATTAAAATATTCATTATTATAAGCAACAATTAATATTGTTGGCTTGCATGTAGTGCTACTGATATAACATACATAAACATATATAAGAGGGCGTCATTGTACGAAGACACTTTAAATCTTCAAAAACTATACCTGTGTTTTCTGGGGAAGGAAAACAATTCATAAATTGTATAATATCTAATACTCTTCGACTTCAATTTTAGTCCTAACTCTTATAGTTTTATGATAAACAATGTTCAAAAACAAACATACTTCCTCCCGGATATGTTCCCAAGCTCCGCTTCATCATTGCTTGTCAGTCTGGGCTCCTGTCCAGGATTGCTGGCAGTGAAGCGAGCAGTGAACCACAGCCCAGGCCTTCTTCTGCCTTTTGTTCTGGAGGAGGGGATGGGGAGGCCTTTGATGTGAGAATGGCACTCCCATCTCTTTCTTAATCAGTTCAGCAATCTTTTTTTTTTCGGCTGCCCACCAGAGGAACATGCTGCAAGTAAACGTCTCCCTCCTCGCCTCTCACTATTTACAATTTGAACATCATATGCATGGGTAAATTACAGTTGAATGAAAATAAAGCTATGCATTACTGCTGGCTACCTACAAGAATGGGGCTTCCTTTAATAAAATGTAGATACAAAAATATGAGTTACGTGGGAGAATGACAGTGGGGACTTTCCTTCAGAGACAAAAACAAGGACTTTTGCCATCCTAATTATATTTTAATACCAGGTGCGTGACTGGGGAATGAGCATCCACCTCATCGGGTTGAGTGGTGCCCAGCAGCAAGAAACAACAGCCTAAGTGACTATTTATTACTTGATTTTGATAATTTATGTATATGCGAGAGCTGGGCACTAAAGACATTGAACAAATGTATTTAAATACCAAATAATAAATACATTTTACATTTGTATTTAAATACTGAAATACTAAAGAGGTAAATCAGTGTATTTAAATTATTTGTCCAGAAAGAAAGCCCGGTAGAAGATAGTTATGTCTGACTCCTTTTTTGTGGCGTTGCGGGTTGTACCAGTTCTCCAAGATTTTTAGTCTGACCTAGGTCTGACTTAGATTAGTCGTAGAGAGACATCAAACGTCAGGACTAAGAAAAATCTTGGAAACTGTACAAAACCTAACGAGCCACAAAAAAAATGTCATGACATAACTATCTTCTACCGGGCTCTTCTTCTCCCACCGCTCACCAGGAAGAAGAAAAGAATAATATCACAAATCGGTCCACCGTAACGTGAAACCTGCAGGACAAGAGAGGAGAATAAAAACTAAAAAATTTACTACAAAAACAAGAAAACCAGCAACCTCCTTCTTCCGTAACAGCCCCAAGCCAGACGAAGGAGACAAAACAAAAGTCCCATGTGTATATAGGATCCACATGCAAAGAGGGAAAACTGTGAAAGTCCTAGCCCTCATTCCTAAATCGCATTGACGACAACGAAGCTGTCCAGACGTCTACTTGCCACCTAACTACGGAAGCCCCAAAAAGTCACCATATTAGAAACAACATGCAGAATCATACAAGAAAATTTCTTGAAGTAAAATACAGAATTGTTGGACATGTGTGCAGATGTCCGGCGAAAGGTTCCTTCCATCCTAGCAAGCGCGTAATAAAAGAGATCAATTCACCAAAACTTAAACGTACAGGCATAACGACCTACAAGCTGCTCACCCAGCATGAAAAGAAAAAAAGCAATAACAGCATACTCACAGAAAAGCCAAGGCGAAGACAAAACAACCAACAGCGTCACCCACTCAAGAAGGCGAGAAGCAAAAGCATCTACAATCCCGGTCCGCTAATAGCTGCGTGGCCAGGCAGACCGGCTATAAATAGCGCTTCACCTCGGCATCTTTAACATACGAACCTCAACTCTGAGGAGAAAACATCTTCCACATGCTGCTGACGAAGGGTTCTTAGACCCGAAATCGCGATACAGCCAAACATGACAAGCTACGGCGAAGTCATAAAAGTGATTACAAAAGAGAAAAGACACTCTTAAGACAAAGAGAAAATATCTTTAGAGATAATAACGCTGAACTAGCTATCACTTTTTAACGATATAGATAATTATATATATATATATTATAGACGATATATATATATATAATATATATATATATATATAATAATGTGTGGTGTGTGTGCTACTGTAATAAAAACGATCAAGTCTTGTGTTATCTATTACAAATCTTAGTTCAGTTCGTCCACAATAAACCTATGCCGAAATATATATTGGCCAATCGGTTGGAAACCTTTAGGCGTATCGCCATTCAGCCCAAACAAAGTATCTTTAAAGAATGAGGTTGATACCTCTGTTAGAAGGGAAATGAGAGTGATTTTCGAAAAATGTCAGAATCGCAAAACTGGCCTCCACGGAAATCGGCCCAAAAGGAGTAAGCATAGGTCCAGTATAGAGTAGTCTGTGGCTCAAAACATATCTACCCCTAAGCATCTATCTGTTTCTTTTTATTATATAATATATTATAAAGATTTTTTTGAATAGTTCTTTATATTGTGCGCACCCTTGTGCGTTCAATGACCAGCAACTATCCTGATTGCACCCACCTCTATCTCTTATCCGTCTTCTAACATTGTTGTATGTCTTGATGGAGAGGTTTCTGCAGGAATCGATTCCCCTTTTGAAAAATATAAATTTCTTATTCGCAAGAGTTTTATGCATGTATGCAATTTCCATTGATTTCTGGAATATTTTTTTTTTAAGTAATATGCCCCTTAAAAAACAAACTTAATTCGTCATTATCAATGTGAATTTAAATCTGCTTATACCACAGGGAAGCCTGTTTGAAATCTAGATTTTTTCTCCCCAATAAACGTTTCTTCTCGTCGTTGCTAATACGGTTCTTGAGATATTTACAGGAAACATTGCTTCCCCCCCCTTTGTTCGCAGCCTTCGTACTGATACATTCCAGGGAACAGTTTTTTACCGAAACAAATTCAACAAAATGCGCTTCAGTCTTTTAGTTGCCGTATCAGGGATTAGACGTACGCCATGCGAGCTCTCTTTTGAAAGTAGTTAGAGGGCTTGACGAGACGAAAAAGCTTTTGACTCCACCCAGCCTATATTTAATATCTTAATATTATTTTTATTATTATTTCACACCTGTTTGCGCCTTTAGGCTTTTATCTTCCTTGAGGCCTCAGGTGGTTGGCCTTGTATGTAATTTTAGAAGGCTGAGATGGCTGGCCCTCGCCCGTGGTGTCGCAGGCTGGATTTGTTGAGTGACACATGTAATTAATTGAGGCTTATGCTTCCCCCTGGTGCCCTCTGCCACACTTGCAGTCGGAGGAGAGGTTAATAGCAGCATGTGGGTGTCTTCGGCTACTCGACGACGTTCAAAGAAGTAGCTCCTGGCGAGTCTTGAACTAGAGCAGTGGTTCTTAACCTGGGGTACCTGTACCACCAGGGGGTACGAAACCTTACACCTGGGGGTACGAGACATGCTGACCAATAATTCAATATCATATTTATAAGGAAGCTGGAATTATATATATACATTATTTTGTCTGTCTTGTCTTGTCTCTGCATCATTTTGTGAAGAAATTGGAGCTGAACATAGTGTTCCTCTTTTCGACACGGAAGTGAGGTGGCTCTCACGTACTACTTACACGTGTCTTCGGAACTACACGTGTCTATGAGAAATCGAGAACCGAAATGGTAGTGCATTTGGATACCAAGACCCAGCAACAGTGGAGCTTGAAGGATCCTAGGCCTCGTGGCTTGCATGATCGCCTGTCCGAGTGAGCAGATTTTTAAGTCTTTTCCTTTCCCCACAAAGAGCATTTCCGCAAGAGCTTTAGTGACTCTGGTAGGAACTTGGTTGCAGCATTGACAGTGGACATGTCGATAGTAGTCGGGTAAATGTTCCTAATTTGAGATACCTGTTTTATGTCACTTTTAATGAGATCAGCGGCTGTCTTGATCAGGCGCAACTTTTCTGCTCCAGGATCACTTTCCTTTTGTTGACGATAGAAGGCCTGAAGAATCGACGATGCCACACCCCTAAATGTCACAACATTTGGTTTTCCATTCATGTCTGCAATTATGATCTTATCACCAAATTGATTGAGAAGGTTATCCTTCATGTATGAAAACCATATGCATCACAGCCATGTCTACTAGGAAGTCCTCCATTTTCCCAATTAAATCACTAATTGTGGTTAGTTCCCATCATTTCCTTCTAGGTACTTTGCACCTTCAGGACGCTTCATGTCTGATTTGTCCTTAGGTCGACCAACTTCTGCTTTTTGGATGAAGACGCCTCTTCCGATTGGGAAATTTTTTAGTGGTAACTGTTTCTTTGTACGAAAAGTTATGGTTACCTGCACCGT
>JACEEZ010012080.1:32500-33792 GCA_016584305.1 Chionoecetes opilio | reverse complement strand
AATTTTTTAAATTTTAAAATTTTTCCTACTCTGTACTACTATACTACTCCCACTACTCCTACGTTTAATTACTATACCCTACTATTACTATACTACTCTCGCTCTTCTACTACCACACTTACATTATTACACCACTACTTTTACTACAATACTACTACTCCTGCTGTCTACTATTACCACTACCTACTGCTATTATTACTACCCCCAAATTTACTATACTACTACTACTACACTTCTTACTATTACTACTACCACTACTAACTACTACTATTTAAATTTCCTGCTCTACTATACTTTTTCCTACAAACTACTACTACTATCACTAATGCTACTATTGTGTTTGTATGAGGATCTAAAAGTAGTTACATATTAGTTATCTGAAGAGTATAAATAAGATAGAGAAAAGCTTTGTAAATAATGAAATGAGGGTTTCGTGGACTATATTCTCTCTCTCTCTCTCTCTCTCTCTCTCTCTCTCTCTCTCTCTCTCTCTCTCTCTCTCTCTCTCTCTCTCTCTCTCTCTCTCTGTTTTCCCCACGTATCACCTTTTATCAGACGTTTCCTGACGTACACTTTTTCTCTCTCCCTTTCACTCTTGTTTATCCCTTTCTCCTCCTTCTGTCATTCGTTGTGTTAATTTATGAGTGTTGCAAATTCTGAATATTAGTGTTTGTGTCATTGAAATATATTGTGAGTTGTATTAGTAATAGTAGTAGTAGTAGTAGTAGTAGTAGTAGTAGTAGTAGAGTAGTAGTAGTAGTGAGGAGGTAGTGGTTATGGAAGTACAAGTGGAACAAGTATTTGTAATAATGATAGTAGTAGTAGTAGTAGTAGTAGTAGTAGTTGTTGTAGTAGTAGTAGTAGTAGTAGAGTAGTAGTAGTAGTAGGGAAATAGTAAGTAAATATAGTAGTGTGGAGTAGTAGTAGTATAGTGGTGGAGGAGTAGTTAGTAGTAGTGTAGTAGTAGTAGTTAGTAGTAGTAGTAGAGTAGTAGTAGTAGTAGTAGTAGTAGTAGTAGCAGCAGCAGTAGTAGAAGTAAGATAGTAGTTGTGGTTATAGTAGGGGTGGAAGTAGTAGTTGTTGTTGCTCGTCTTTAACTCGTCAATTCCTGTCTGTATATTTCATATTTGTTGTATGACCTTTAAACACACACACAATACACACACAACTCTCTCTCTCTCCTCTCTCTCTCTTCTCTTCTCTCTCTCTAAATTTTCTTCTCTCTCTCTTTCTCATATCCATCCATTGTATTTGTCATTATGTTGCACGTGGAAAGTTCATCGTACAGAAAC
>JACEEZ010012080.1:0-27500 GCA_016584305.1 Chionoecetes opilio | reverse complement strand
GAGTGAGTGAGTGATGAGTGATGTGAGTGAGTGAGTGGTGAGTGAGAGTGAGTGGTGCGTGAGTGGTGCGTGCGTCATGTGCGGTGCGTGCGTGCGTGCGTGCGTGCGTGCGTGCGTGCGTGTGCGTGCGGCGTGACGTGCGGAGTGAGTGAGTGAGTGAGTGAGTGAGTGAGTGAGTGAGTGAGTGAGTGAGGAGAGTAGGAAGTGAGAGCGAGGGAGTGAGTGAGGAGTGAGGAGAGAGAGAGGAGAGAGAGAGAGAGGAGGAGAGAGAGAGAGAGTGAGAGAGAGAGAGAGAGAGTGAGAGAAGAGAGAGAGAGAGAGGAGAGAGAGAGAGAGAGAGAGAGAGAGAGAGAGAGAGAGAGAGAGAGAGAGAGAGAGAGATTTAGACAGTTAGTTAGTTAAATATAGATAAAACACATCAAAACCACAACACAAATTGCCAAAGTTCCAACCCTCACACCCAACTTGAAGCTCAAAAACTGTCCCTCTGCTAACACGGCTCTGTAATCAAATCTCTGGCTCTATTACCCGTGAATTGACTCTATTTTAGGCGGTAAAAGGAAGAGGTAGAACGGAAGAGGGAGAGAGGGAGAGAGAGATAGATAGAGAGAGAGAGAGATAGGGTAGGTGTGAGAAAGAAACGGAATGAATAGAACAGAGATACTGGAAATGAAAGATGAAACACATGAATTAGAACTGTGAATAAAAAAATGAATGGAAAATGTACGAATCAGTGAAGGATTTTTTTTTTTATGAACTGGGAAGCATGAAAGAAGTGAGAATAAAATGCGGGAGATTCGAATGACGAGGAAAATGAAGGAAAAACTATGAGAAATATGAGAATTGGAAGTTGTAAGTGAATAGAGGAAAGGTTTTGATGAATAAGAGAAGGAGGAAGAGTAGGAAGAAGAGACGAAGGAGGAAAAAGAGGAAGATTCGGGAGACATAAGGAGAGAGAGAGAGAGAGAGAGAGAGAGAGAGAGAGAGAGAGAGAGAGAGAGAGAGAGAGAGAGAGAGAGAGAGAGAGAGAGAGAGAGAGAGAGAGAGAGAGAGAGAGAGAGAGAGAGAGAGAGAGACAAACACACACATACTCCTCACCTTTTCTTCATGGAGGTCGAAGTATCACCATCACTGCTCAATGTCCTTTTCGCAGCCTCACTGTAAACAAACAAACACACACACATGTAGTTGATAGTTAGTAGTATGTAGTTCAACAGATACCCTCGTTATAAACCAATAGCTATCCTGGGTATCTGTTCTTCCTATGTATTCCAGTATCTGTAAGTCAGTGTCCCCCTTCCTATGTATTACAATGTATGTGTAAGGTACTATGTATTCCTGTATATAAGCAAAGCAATGTCACTTCTCTTATGTATTCCTAGTAAGGCAATGTCACCCTTCCTATGTATAACTACGGCAATGTCACCCTTCCTATGTATTCCTAGTAAGGCAATGTCACCTACCTATGTATTCCTAGTAAAGCAATGTCACCTTCCTATGTATTCCTAGTAAGACAATGTCCCCTTCCTATGTATAACTAAGGCAATGTCACCCTTCCTATGTCTATGTAAGGCAATGTCTGGTATCTGTTCTTCCTGTCTTCCTATATATAACCCAGTCAGTGTGCCATTCTCTTTTAAAGGAGATGAGGTGAGGAGAAGATGAGGAGAAGGAGGTAAGGATGATGCAAGAGATACATTTTTTTATAATGAAAAGTGAGAGAGAGAAAGAGTGTGTGAGAAAGATCCTACATACACGAAAGGATCAGATATTCACGTTCTCTCTCTCTCTCTCTCTCTCTCTCTCTCTCTCTCTCTCTCTCTCTCTCTCTCTCTCTCTCTCTCTCTCTCTCTCTCTCTCTCTCTCTCTCTCTCTCTCTCTCTCTCTCTCTCTCTCTCTCCTGTCACAATCGCACATCCGTGAAAATTCTACATGGTTAAAGAGACACTTTTCCTTCCCTACCCCATTTATTTTCTCTCCTTCCTTCCTCCTTCCTCCTTCCATCCCTCCCTCTCTTCCTCTCTCCTTCCTTCCTTCCCTCACTCCCTCCATCCTTCCCTCCTTCTATTTCTCCTTCCCGCTTCCAAAAGATCTTGTTCCTCGCCCTCATCTCTCGTTACAGTCGCTCTTACCTCCTCCTCCTCCTCCTCCTCCTCCTCCCCACCGTCCTTAACTTGCCATCTTCTCCTCCCTTATTCTCATATTTTTTACTAACCCCCACTCTCTCTCTCTTCTCTCTCTCTCTCTCTCTCTCTCTCTCTCGTCTCTCTCTCTCTCTCTCTCTCTCTCTCTTCTCTCTCTCTCTCTCTCTCTCCCATTCTCTATCCCTTAACCCACAGTTCTTCTTTTTCCCCTTACCATCGGCCTTCCTTCCCTTCCTCTTTTCCCTTCCTCCTGCCCTTCCCTTCCCTTCCCTCCATTCCCCTCCCTCCCTCCCTCCCTTCCCTTCCTCCCCTTCCCTCCTTCCCTTCCTCCAGCCCTTCCCTTCCTTCTCTCCTTCCCTTCCTCCTGCCCTTCCCTTCCCTCCTGCCCTTCCCTTCCTTCCCTCCTTCCATTCCCTCCCTTCCCTTCCTACGCTTCCCTTCCCTTCCTCCACCCCTTCCTTCCCTTCTCCTTCCCTCTCTCCCTTCCTTCCAGTCCCTTCCTTCCCTCCTTTCCCTTCCCTCCTTCCTTCCTTTCCCTGCCCCCCTTCCCTTACTGCCTTTCCTTCCCTTCTCCCGCCTCAACAACCATAACACTTCCATGATTCAGTCGTCTTCTCGAAAATACGAAAGGGAATAATCTGGAAGCCAATCCTCCTGGGAAATTCTGATCATAATGGAATATTCGCCGGGTGGGGAAGCTTGTAAAGTGTGTGTGTGTGTGTGTGTGTGTGTGTGTGTGTTGTGTGTGTGTGTGTGTGTGTGTGTGTGTGTGTGTGTGTGTAGATGCTAGTGATGGAGGTTAGGAGTGAAGATGATGATGGTAAATAGGGGTAAGGAATAATTAAGAAGAGGAAGAAGGGAAGAAGAGAAGGAGGAGGAGGAGGAGGAGGGGAGGAGGAGGAGGAGAGGAGGAGGAGGAGGAGGAGGAGGAAGGGAAGAGGAAGAGGAGGAGAGGAGAGGAGGAGGAGGAGTGAGGAGGAGGAGGAGGAGGAGGAAGAGGAGGAGGAGGAGGAGGAGGAGGAGGAGAAGAAGTGAAAAAAAATAATGCTAGTAAAATATAAAATAAATAAACAAAATCCGCGAAAATTAAGTGACGTGAATAAAAAAACAAAAGTAAACACAAACAGTAACAGAAGCGAAACGAGAAAAATAGATCCTGAGCATGAGAATGATGGACCAAACAAAACAGTCTTGAAATTCATAATAAACAAATAATAAACTTCAATAAACTTCAAAACAATAAACTTCAGTAACAACAAATAATAAACTTCAGTAACAAAAAACATAAACTTCAGTAACAACAAAACATTAAACTTCAGTAACAACAAATAATAAACTTCAGTAACAACAAAACATAAACTTCAGTAACAACAAAACATTAAACTTCAGTAACAACAAAACAATGAAGTTCAGTAACAACAAATAATAAACTTCAATAAACTTTAAAACAACAAACTTCAGTAACTTCAAAACAATAAACTTCAGTAACTTCAAAACAATAAACTTCAGTAGCAACAAATAATAAACTTCAGTAACTTCAAAACAACAAACTTCATTAACAACAAAACAATAAACTTCAGTAGCAACAAAACAATAAACTTCAGTAACAACAAAACATTAAACTTCAATAAACTTCAAAACAATAAACTTCAGTAACAACAAAACAACAAACTTCAGTAACTTCAAAACAAAAAACTTCAGTAACAACAAAACATTAAACTTCAGTAACAACAAAACCACAAACTTCAGTAACAACAAAACAATAAACTTCAGTAACAACAAAACCACAAACTTCAGTAACAACAAAACCACAAACTTCAGTAACAACAAAACCACAAACTTCAGTAACAACAAAACAATAAACTTCAGTAACAACAAAACAATAAACTTCAGTAACAACAAAACCACAAACTTCAGTAACAACAAAACAATAAACTTCAGTAACAACAAAACAATAAACTTCAGTAACAACAAAACAATAAACTTCAGTAACAACAAAACAATAAACTTCAGTAACAACAAAACAATAAACTTCAGTAACAACAAAACAATAAACTTCAGTAACAACAACAAACTAAAATTGCCCACATATCATACAAAATTAAACAATGGCGTATAAAAAACCCACTTCCATTCATTATAACACTCAATATTCATGAACACTCTATGTTTATGAACTATGAATATGAACTATGAATATCTATAAACACTTATTAATTGTTACTATACGTCAACTTAATGTATTCCTCTGGTTTTGTCTGTCTGTTGGTTTTTGTCTGTCTGTTGGTTTTTGTCTGTCTGTTGGTTTTTGTCTGTCTGTTGGTTTTTGTCTGTCTGTTGGTTTTTGTCTGTCTGTTGGTTTTTGTCTGTCTGTTGGTTTTTGTCTGTCTGTTGGTTTTTGTCTGTCTGTTGGTTTTTGTCTGTCTGTTGGTTTTTGTCTGTCTGTTGGTTTTTGGTCTGTCTGGTTGGTTTTGTCGTTTTTTTTTTCTGTCTGTTGGTTTTGTCTGTCTGTTTTTTTTTGTCTGTCTGTTGGTTTTTGTCTGTCTGTTGGTTTTTGTCTGTCTGTTGGTTTTTGTCTGTCTGTTGGTTTTTGTCTGTCTGTTGGTTTTTGTCTGTCTGTTGGTTTTTGTCTGTCTGTTGGTTTTTGTCTGTCTGTTGGTTTTTGTCTGTCTGTTGTTTTTGTCTTTGTTGGTTTTGTCTGTCTGTTGGTTTTTGTCTGTCTGTTGGTTTTTGTCTGTCTGTTGGTTTTTGTCTGTCTGTTGGTTTTTGTCTGTCTGTTGGTTTTTGTCTGTCTGTTGGTTTTTTGTTTTGTTGGTTTTTTGTCTGTCTGTTGGTTTTTGTCTGCTTTTTTGGGGTTTATGTCTGTCTGTTAGTTTTTGTCTGTCTGTTGGTTTGTCTGTCTGTTGGTTTTTTGTCTTTTGTCTGTTGGTTTTGGTCCTGTCTGTTGGTTTTTGTCTGTCTGTTGGTTTTTGTCTGCCCCTGTTGGTTTTTGTCGCCCTGTTGGTTTTGTCTGTCTGTTGTTTTCCCTTGTCTGTTGGTTTTTGTCTGTCTGTTGTTTGTCTGTCTGTTGGTTTTTGTCTCCTGTTGGTTTTTGTTGTCTGTTGGTTTTTGCCCTGTCTGTTGGTTTTTTGTCTTTTCTTTTGGTTTATGTCTGTCTGTTGGTTTTTGTCTGTCTGTTGGTTTTGTCTGTCTGTTGGTTTTTGTCTGTCTGTTGTTTTGTCTGTCTTTTGGGTTTTTTGTTGTCTGTTGGTTTTTTTTCTGTCTGTTGGTTTTTGTCTGTCTTTTTGGGTTTTTGTCTGTCTGTTGGTTTTTGTCTGCCCTGTTGGTTTTTGTCTGTCTGGTTTTTGTCTGTCTGTTGGTTTTTGTCTGTCTGTTGGATTCTGTCTGTCTGTTGGTTTTTGTCTGTCTGTTAGTTGTTGTCTGTCTGTTGGTTTTTGTCTGTCTGTTGGTTTTTGTCTGTCTGTTGGTTTATGTCTGTCTGTTGGTTTATGTCTGTCTGTTGGTTTTTGTCTGTCTGTTGGTTTTTGTCTGTCTGTTGGTTTTTGTCTGCCTGTTGGTTTTGTCTGTCTGTGGTTTTTGTCTGTCTTGTTGTTGTTTTTGTCTGTCTGTTGGTTTTTGTCTGTCTGTTGGTTTTTTGTCTTTTTTCTGTTTTGTTGTTGTCTGTTGGTTTTTGTCTGTACTGTTGGTTTTTGTCTGTCTGTTTTTGTGTCTGTCTGTTGGTTTTTGTCTGTCTGTTGGTTTGTCTGTCTGTTTTTTTTGGTTTTGTCTGTCTGGTTTTTTTTCTGCCTGTGGTTTTTGTCTGTCTGTTGGTTTTTTTGTCTTTTCTGTTGTGTTTTGTCTGTCTGTTGGTTTTTGTCTGTCTTTGGTTTTGTTGTCTGTTGGTTTTTTGTCTGTTGGTTTTTTGTCTGTCTGTTGGTTTTTGTCTGTCTGTTGGTTTTTGTCTGCCTGTTGGTTTCTGTCTGTCTGTTGGTTTTTGTCTGTCTGTTGGTTTCTGTCTGTCTGTTGGTTTTTGTATGTCTGTTAGTTGCTGTCTGTCTGTTGGTTTCCGTCTGTCTGTTGGTTTTTGTATGTCTGTTAGTTGCTATCTGGTTGTTGGTTTCCGTCTGTCTTGGTTTAAACTTTCATCACTCCCTGCTCTCACAAGTACCAAGGCGTGAGAGGCTTCCTGACTCCCAAGGCAAGCCATCACCAACTTTTTTCTTTTTTCATGAACATATCTGAAAATTGGTTGAAAGAGACCAAATGATAATGAAAATTCTCAAAACTGTACCTTCCTGACACAAAAATATATATGGTCCATGCTCCCACAAGTCCTAAGGTGTGAGAGGTTTACAGACACCCAACGCAAGCCATTCTCAACTATTTTTTCGTTAACATACCTGAAAATTGATCTAAATAAGTCAAAATATAGTTAACAGTGTTCAAAACGGTTGCTTTCCTGATACAAAAAATTACGTAGTTCATGTTCCAACAAGTCCCAAGGCGCGAGAGGCTACCTGACTCACAACACAGGCCATCATCAACTTTTTTCATGGAAATATCTGGAAATTGGTTGCAAGAGACCAAATGATAGTTAAAAGTGCTCAAACGGTTGCTTTCCTGAAAAAAAAATATAGTCCTTGCTCCCACAAGTCCCAAGGTGTGAAAGGCTAACTCATAACCAACGCAAGCCATTCTCAGCATTGTTTTCGTTAACATCCCTGAAAAAAATCTATCTAAATAAGCCACGGGATAGTAAAGTGCTCAAAACAATTGCTTTCCTAACACACACAAAAATATAGATACTTTTGTCCAGCGGTGTATAGTGAAATTAGGAACGCAGACACCGCAGATTTTCCTGGCCACCGCGCGGTCTGATTTCCGTCACACCGCTAGCTTCAGATAACGTCACCCACTCATAGGGTTTGATAGTAGCTAACTAATATCTAACATAATATCTAACCTAACCAAAACTAAAGCATAACCTAAATCTAACCTAACCAAAACTAAACGTAACCTAACCTAGCAAATATTATATAAAAATAAGTGATATATTTATTTAT
This sequence comes from Chionoecetes opilio, assembly GCA_016584305.1. NCBI lineage: Eukaryota > Metazoa > Arthropoda > Malacostraca > Decapoda > Majidae > Chionoecetes > Chionoecetes opilio. Next base: position 20,314 of record JACEEZ010012080.1, on the reverse strand, counting down.
GGTTTCCGCAAGTGAATAACTACTGCACAATATACTGAATCGACCTAAATTATATTCTGATGCAGACGGATGCTTAAAGTAGCTATAGAATTGTTGTTTTTGTGGTAGTTATCATTGCTGTAATTGGTATTATCTTATCTTTATCTATTTCATTGTTACTTACATTATCATTATCATATCATTGTTATCAGTAGTAGTGGTAATAGTAGAAACACTTATAAGCTTCTATTGCTGTACGTGTGAGATTTAACCCCTTGAGACCCAGAACGTAATTTCCATTGTAATTTGGGTACCATAAGACGATTTTTGTGATATAAACAATGTTTTTTTTATAGATATGACCTGTTTAGTATCCTTTTCGACTAGATAATTTGGTATATTCAGTTACTTTTCGAAATTTTATGGCTCGACAACATACATTTTTTTATAGCAGAGGAAAGATCTGGGCGTGAAGGGGTTAAACATATTTGGGTGACTGTTCTTTGCGGTTGTTACAAAACAGATAAGCAAACTGAAATATCTACAATTAACAAAAATATACAGATCATCAAACGAGAAAGGAAAACAAAGCTAAAACAAAATTCCAGCAAAGCGCGGATTACTAAGGCAGATAAAAAAAATCCCCTAAAAAAACCAACAAAAAAAACAAAAACCCACCACACCCCACACACACACACACACACACAACACACACACATACCACACACACACACACACACACACAAAACCAAAACACAAAACACCACACACCCCCACACCACACACCAAAACCCACAAAACCAAATTTTAAAAATAAATAAAGAATAATGATTGATGCTCTAAAAGTCTAGAAGCTAAAAAAAATCAACAAAGCTTTCGAGAGAGCGAGAGAGAGAGAGAGAGAGAGAGAGAGAGAGAGAGAGAGAAAGAGAGAGAGAGAGAGAAAAGAGAGAGAGAAGGGGGAAGAGCGAAAGAGAGAGGGCGAAAGAGAGAGAGAGAGAGAGGGGGAGAGAGAGGGAGAAAAGAAAAAGAGAGAAAAAGAAGAAAAAGAGAGAGAGAAGGCAAGGACAAAAGGGCCTCAGAGCCAGCATAAACTAGGTGATCCGTTAGAGCCAACAAGAGCCAGGTAAAATATGCTCCATCAACCACCTTCCTTTATTGCTTGAGTTTTCTGGTAATATGTGAGCCCCCCCCCCCCCCACCCCCCCCCCACCCACCACCACCCTACCACCACCCACCCACCACCCCACCCCTCTCTTTCCCTGCTTCCTATTATAAGGTAAAAATATGTCAAAGTTTTTTATCATTGAATCTTTGTTTGTTAATTGTATTTATCTTTATTATTTTCTTTTTTTTTTCTTTCTTTCTTCTTCTCTCTCTTTATCTCTCTCTCTCCTCTCTCTCTCTCTCTCTCTCTCTCCTCTCTCTTTCTTCCTTATCTCCTTTTGGATCGGGTTTAATTCGGTTGTTCTCTCCCCCCTTCTTTTTCCCCTCTTCCTCTCTCCTCTCTTCTCTCTCTCTTCTCTCTTCTCTCTCTCTCCGTCCTCCTCTCTATACCCTTTGTCCTGTTTCCCCTCCATTCTTCCAACCTCCTTTTCATCCATGGGGGAAAAGGGGGGGGCCCCGGGATAAAGGGGGGGGGGAAAAAGAGGGGGGAAAAGGGGGGGGAAAAGGAGGTGGAGGGGGGGACCCCAAAAGGGGGAAAAGGACAGAAATTTTTTGGGTTTATCAAGGTTTTAGTCAGGGGGAATTTTTTTCCCAAGGGGGGGGGGGGGGAATTGGGAGGAAGGAAGGAAAAGGGGGCCCCGGGGAACTTTAGGAGGGAAGGAGGNGAAAAATACTTTTAAATTCATTAGTTTTCAAATCTCATTTTCCCTAATGACTCCTTACGATCAATTTATAAAACGTGAAAACTCCTGCATTTCAACGACGTTTTTGACGTTCAATTCAACAGGAACTAAGTGATTCATGGAGGGATTCCACACAGCGCATAACTTCTGATTGGGGCAAAGCAAACCTTACTTTGTTCAATCCCTCGAAAAACAAATTTCTTCACCAATCCACTCAATATAAGCTTCCAGAAAACTATCCCTTCTTCTTCAATGACACTAACTGTCTCCCTCTTCTAAAATTTAATATTCTTGGACAATCCTTTGCTAAAAGTCTGAATTGTAAAATTTCACATATCATATCCTGCTAAGTCAGTTTCTAGGAAGTTAGGTGTCCTGTTGCGTTTGCGGCCATTTTTCTCCCTCCCAGTTGCTTGCTCTGTACAGGGGCTTATCCGCCCATGTATGGAGTATGACTCTCACGTTTGGGGGGGATTCACTCACACAGCTCTCACTAAACAGGTAGTCAAAGACACTTTTCGTTTCATCAATTCTCCTTCTCTAAACGATTGCCATCAATCCTTAAATCGCCGCCACAATGTTCCTTCTCTTGCTATCTTCTACCGTAATTTTCATGCAAACAGGACTTTTGAACTTGCTATATGTGCATGCCTCACTCCCTCCCGCGGGCTCGCTGCACAAGACTTTCTAGTCATTTACGTCCCTATTTTGTTCATCATACAGATGCAAGTTAACTAGTGTCTTAACTCTTTCCTTCCATTAACTAGTAAACTCTGGAACTCTTTCCTGATTTTATTTTTTCACCTTCCAAAGACTTAAATGTTTTCAAGAGATAAATATCAAGAAACCTCCCGGACTAAATTGGTCCACCCCCTTCTTTATTCTCTTACTGTCTTCTTTATGGGGACTGACAGCTGTGGACTTTTGTTACTTTTTCTTACTCTTGGTTAGTTCTTTTTGATGTAAAAAAAAAATTGTATTAGAAAATAAAAGGTCTCCCGGACGTGACAGTACATACATTCAATAGGTAATGCAGAGAGAGAAAGAAAGAGAGAGAGAAAAAAGGAGAGAAGGGCAGCAGACATAAATAAACGGAGGAATTTATTGGAAAAAATGTAGTGCAAAAGAAAAAAAAAGAAAAATAATAGACTCAATAGTATATCCTGAGATAAAAAGCAGAAATGTACATCATACAAGGAAGAGGTTTCTCTAAACGTAAAAATTGGAAAATAATAAGAAACCTAATGAGTTCTCAAGTGCAGCAACAAAAAACAAAATGAAGAAATAACCAAACATTTATGATAAAAAAAAAGAGAAAAAGAGAGAAAAGAAATATACAATATATTGTTGGCGAGGACAAAAATGTAACAAAAAAAGGGATAGCTTGAATTGGCAGACGTTGCAGGAACAGAAAACGATGCTAAATAAAAGAATAGGACAGTGAGACACGAGAGAAAGTGACAGAAGGACGAGGAACGGATGAAACAAAGCGCACGGGCGAAGACGAGTGACAGAGAGGCATAGACAGTAGTGCAAAAGACAGAAAAAACAAGACAGAAAACTTATTTGTTAGAGAGACCAACAAAGAGAGAGAGAGGTGGACAGACTACATGCAACACAAAAAATGGATAAAATACGCAGAAAAAGAAAAAACAACGAGACGGGACCGGGTAATGCAACTACAGGAACAATATATATTATTGGAGAAGGAAATATGATAGAGGAGGCAGGAGACAGGACTGAAAAGACAGATGGGCGGGAAAGTGGTTGAACAAAATGAAAATGACACTTTGAATGGTGCAGGAGGCGATATGCAGTAGTGGCTAAGCGAAAAAGAGAGATAGGAGCGGGAAGAATAAAATGCAGCGATGGGGAAAAAATATATGGTGTGTGCGAAGTGTGAAAGAAGTGACATGATAAAGACTGAAATAAAGAGTGAAAAAAGGAAGCGAGAAGCGAAGTGTGGCAAATGGGTGAACGAGTATTGGAGAGAGAGAGAGAGAGAGAGAGAGAGAGAGAGAGAGAGAGAGAGAGAGAGAGAGAGAGAGAGAGAGAGAGAGAGAGAGAGAGAGAGAGAGAGAGAGAGAGAGAGAGAGAGAGAATTTTACACAGCGTCATGTTACGAAATGAGATAAAACAAAACTTGTTGAATTAAAATAAGAAAAAAGATGAAAGAAGAATAGGATTGAACAAAGCTTCTAACTGACACTAGAAAAACAATATAAATGAAAAACTGAAAGAAAAAGGCTCGAACACGCTTACAGGGTATCGTCGATTGAAGAAAAAAAATCATATGAACAAAGCAATTATTCTTCATTCATTATACAAATTAGCGTAACGTATGACTACAATTTTTTGCATTTGTTTGTTCTAGCGCAGAGTGGAAAGGTAGTTTTGCTTTGAAATGCGTCAAGTCAAACTTTATAAACATAATATAGAGTAACCCCCCAAAAAATCAATTAAATACTATATAGTTACATGGATAAACAAAAAAGTAATTTAACCTATAGATGGGATATTACGTAAGGACCAAATAACAATGGTAGCGACGCTCTGGTTTAAGGAGAAAAACACATACATATAAAGTCTTGGAAGTTTTGCGGGTGTAAAATCTCTTCTGGTAGTCCCTTCTCTCCATTCATTAATATGTTTGCTTTCACACATGAATATTTTTTCTCTTATACCATATCAAATTAATCTTTTCAGAGCAGCGACCGGAACACATGAAGAGTACACACACACACACACACACACACACACACACACACACACACACACACACACACACACACACATACACATCGCCCTCCATTAGGTATGAAAGCATGTTAAAAGGACGTTAATTAAGGTATATTATCACGTCACTCACCTGCCTCCCTGGCGACCCTGATCCGGGCGGTCTTGATTACGCAGCGGTGTGATGGCCTTTACCTTCAGTTTCTTGAAGTCGACGAGACAAAAATAAGAGCTAAATGAAACATCCGCAAACACAAAAAAATAGCAAATAAAAAAAAAATTCACTCCCTCTTTTCAAATTGTTGGAGTCTTTGAGGCGAGAAACAAAATTTTAAAACCTTTAGAGTTAGAGAATAAACAAAGGAAAAGGAAAATTTGGTATACTGATTACATTACCTCTTCCCTCTCTCTCTCTCTCTCTCTGTTTACTATTTCCACCAAAACACTAATCTATGTGGGGATCTCCGCTGCGCAAGATTAATCCTTAGCAAAAAATAAAGAGCAGAAGTTAATCCCCGCGAACAACACGAACTGAAACAAAATCCCTAACAGAGTGATCGCAATGGTGTGTCGGAGTGAACGAGTGACACATGAAGACTACAAGAATGAAAGCAGAGTCCAGACCAGAGAGGGCGGGACAGAGAGGAAGAACGAGTGTGTGTAGTTGGAGAGGCGGAGCGAGTAAAAGCACCGTCCTCTCCCTTACACAGTCTGAGAACAACTGACTGGAGTGGTTAGTTCACAGCCAGTCGGCCACCAACAGCTGAGGGTGTGGCGACGGTGGAGGTCTGTGGGAGGTTGGGGGTGTTGGGGGGAGGGAAATATAGGAGAAGTGAGGATGATGAGGGTGGAAATAGAGGATGGAGGGGAGGGAAAGTAAATTAGTTGAGGAATGAGAAGTGAACATGGAGTGAGAAGCAAGGATGAAGGAAGGAAGAGAAGAAGATGGAAGATGTAAGGATGAGAAGAGGAAACATGAGAGAGGATGAGGGCACAAGGAGGATAAGGAAGACAAGCGGAGGAGTGTGATGGAGAAGCCGAGAGAAGAAGGGATGGATGGGAGGGGAGGGAAGAATAAAGGACCGAATAAGATAAGAGAGAAAAGAATGGGTACACGCAGAAACAACGAAAGCACATTAAATAATACATAATAAAAGCATGCACAAAAACACAGCGTTCATAATACAAATACAGCTTCAAAAATAAAAAACAGGAGCAACTTTCTAAATACAAACATAATTTCAAATAAAATACACACAAATTCCAAACAATAGGTAACAAATTGGACTTGAACCAACACGATATACGATGTTGCTGTTAAAATTCATAAAACGATGGAGAGAAAAATAACAAACAATAAATAATAAATAAATAAATTTATTAAAACATATCCTGTGCATGTGAAGTATTAACAGAGCTGATTATTTGTTTCTTTATTAGTTCGTTTATTTGATAACAGTTTTGCCACAAAATGGCGCATGCACCCACTCACTCACACACACACACACACACACACACACACACACACACACACACACACACACACACACACACACACACACACACACACTCTCAGAGAGAGAGAGAGAGAAAAAAAAAATGTGGACATCAATACGTTTTTCCCCTCTAAATATAGGAAAAAGCGCTTATGTTCAAGCTTCAGTTACACATCAAATAGCCAGGGTAACTTTTAAAATAATATTACGGTGGAGTTTTAATATACCTAGAGGCGATGGGAGGGAAAGAGAGAGAGGGAGGGGAAGCAGGAGGCAAGGGGAGTGACAGATGGGGGAGAAAGGGGGGAAAATGGAAGGGGGATGAAAGAGGTGGGGCTGAGTAAGAATGGGCGGTTTCATTGTACCTATATTTGGAAGGACCGGAGTGACATTTTGGCAAAAAAGGTCATTGTGTAGAAAGTTGTAGGCGGGCTGAGGGCGGGGTGTGGCATAGCGGGGCGGGGCGAAGCCAAAATATCTCCTTGAAACTTTACTTGCCCCTTACACACACACACACACCCAACCACCCACCACCCCACCCCCCACCCCCCCACCCACCCACCCACCCACCCACCCACCACCCACCACCCACCCACCCACCCGCACGTACGCACGCACGCACGCACGCACGCACGCACGCACGCACGCACGCACGCCGCACGAACGCACGCACGCACGCACACAAAAAGAGAGAGAGAGAGAGAGATCTTACCTCTGATATCTTTCATATATCTCTTCTCTCTTATCCCTTATCTATGAGGACGCAGTCAAAAGTGGCACCTGAAAGGCATCAACACAAAGAAGGCACCAGGTCCTGACGGTGAGTCTTCACGTCTCTAAGCACTGTGCGGAGGAGCTCACCAGACCCCACGTGCTGATCTTTCGGGAGTGCCTGCTGTCCAGGGTGTGGCCATCTTTATGGAAAGAGGCAAGAGTCACACCCGTGCAGAAGAAGAAGCTGAGGTAGGAGCTGAACAATTACCCTCCCATCTCACTCTTCTCGGTGGTCAGTAAGATCTTTGAGGGGATCATTGGTGAGCAGTTGACGAGTTTCGTCGAAGAGCACCACCGACAGTCTCCGAGGCAGTTTGGCTTCAGGAAAGGCCGCTCCACCTCTGATCACCTTTCTAATTCCTGGAGCGACGGCCCGAATGTTATTGTTGTTTTTTTTGTTTTTTTTTACATCTCAAAGGACTTGCCAAGGGCACAACAAAAATAGGTAACACAAAGCCCACTTAGTTGCCAGTCCCTATAAAGAAGAAAGTAAGAGCATAAAAAAAAAGAGGGGTGGGCCAATTTAGTTCGGGAGGTGTCTTGTTACTCTTCTCTTGAAAAAATTTAAGTCTTAGGAAAGTGGAAAAATATAAACAGGAAGAGAGTTCCAGAGATTACCAGTGAAAGGGATGAAAGAGTAAAGATACTGATTAACTCTTGCATTAGGAAGATGGACAGAATAGGGATGAGAATGAGTAGAAAGTCTTGTGCAGTGAGGCGGCGGGAGGGCGGGAGGCATGCAGTCAGCAAGTTTAGAAGAGCAGTGAGCATGAAAATAACGGTAGAAGATAGCAAGAGAAGCAACATTCCGGCGGTAATTTAAAGATTGAAGACAGTCAGTCAGAGGAGGGGAGTTGATGAGACGAAAAGCTTTTGACTCAACCCTGTTTAGGAGAGCTGTATGAGTGGATCCTCCCCAAACATGTGAGATATACTCCATACATGGGCGGATAAGGCCCCTGTACAGAGCAAGCAATTGGGAGGGAGAGAAAAAAGGACGCAGACGCCACAGGACACCTAACTTCTTAGAAGCTGTTTTAGCTAGAGATGAGATGTGAGATTTCGAGTTCAAATTTTTAGTAAAGGATAGTCCTAGAATGTTCATTGTAGAAGAAGGAGATAGTTGAGTGTCATTGAAGAAGAGGGGATAGCTATCTGGTAGGTTTTATGGAGTAGATAGGTGAAGAAATTGGATTTTTGAGGCATTGAACAAAACAAGGTTTGCTTTGCCCCAATAAATTTTTTTAGAAAGATCAGAAGTTAGGCACTCGGTGGCATCTCTCTCCGTGAATCACTTAGTTCCTGTTGAGTTGGACGTCTAATAAAAGACGTTGAAAAATGCAGGGTAGAATCATAAGCGTAGGAGTGGATAGGGCTTTGAGTTAGACTTAGAAGATCATTAATGAATAAAAGAAAGAGAGTGGGTGATAGGACAGAACCCTGGGGAACACCACTATTGATAGATTTAGGAGAAGAACAATGTCCGTCTACAGTAGCTGCAATAGAACGGTTTGAAAGGAAACTTAAGATGAAGGTACAGAGAGAAGGATAGAAACCGAATGACTGTAGTTTGGAAACTAAAGATTTGTGCCAGACTCTATCAAAAGCTTTTGATATGTCAAGGGCAACAGCAAAAGTTTCACCGAAACCCCTAAAGAAGGATGACCAAGATTCAGTTAGGAAAGCTAGAAGATTGCCAGTAGATCGCCCTTTACGGATCGTCCTTTCCTGTGCCTACTCAAATGGATGGAAGATACGAGACGTAGGGACGAGGAAAGGAGACGACGAGAAGAGGAAGCTAGGAGACACGACGATCTCCTACGCCGAGAGGAGGACAGCGCAAAATTCGAGGCGTTAATCTGCATGCTGGCACCTCAGAGTCCGCTTCCACCTACAGCAGCGAGTGCTAACGCGACTGCTGCTCCCCCCCCCCCCCCCCCACACACACACACAAAAGGCTACTACTCAGACACCACCACCACTTCAACCTGACGCTACGTTCCAGATATTCAGGGAATGGAGACGTCGTTGGCACGATTATGCTACGATGGTGGATTTGTCTAGCCTACCCCAGCCCAAACAACTTATCCAGCTACGTATGTGCCTCTCCCTGGAAAAACACGCATGCTCTGGAGTAAACTTTACAGATACCACCTTCTACAGACAAGTCCGTCGACGAGGTATTGGATGTTCTCCAGTTACATATCAAGGGGCTACGTAACGAGGTCATACGCAGGAGAGAGTTGTTCAGCTGCAAGCAGTTGGACGGTGAATCGTTTAACGAGTTCTACGTCCGCCTGCGCCGCGTCGCGGAGGAAGTTGATGTCTGCCCCGGGCAATCATCTGTCTGCCAGGAGACCCAAATCAAGACGGTGATCCTGATGGGCGTAAAGGATGAAGAGCTGGTCCAGCGCATCATCTCCCTGGAGAAAACTTGCTCTCTTCAGGACGTCGTCACGGCCTGACGCTCTTACGAGGCCGCCAGGTGTGCAACCTTTGCCATTCGCGCCCCACCTGAACAGGTGCGAGCCGTGTCATCGTATTAGAAGGCAAGAAACAGACGGGACGCGCCAAGACGGTCCCTCATTCTTCAGCGGTATCCAAGCCTGCATATGTTTGCCAGTGCTGCGCGAAACAGCACGGTACAGCACAGTGCCCAGCTGCTCAGAGCACCTGTCATAGCTGCGGCCATCGAGGTCACTTTCCACGCACAGCAAAGTGCCCTGCTAACAAGGCTCAATGTCCCTTTGCCTTCGCTTTGGCCATTACGAACTCAATGTTGCAAGAACGCAGAAGAACCGACGCACGAAACTCCAAACGTGGAACTCAGGTATAATGGTGCTTCCCTACCTCTGGCCAACCTCGGGACGCAAGACACAACAGTTGTCGTCGCAGGGGTTCTCCTTCTTGCTCCAACTCCAAGATGCCCCAAAACATCTGTGTACTCATCACGCATGGAGATGTCACTTCACGCCTGCTGATGATGCCTGACACAGGTGCTGACATCTCGGTGATTGGCCCGCAACACCTAGAGAGTCTGGATATTCCCCGGAGTAGCCTACAGCCCCTTTCGCCGACTACAACATCGATGGCTGATGGTTCCGAGATGGCTCCTGCTCTCGGTACAAAATTTTCGGCTACTCTCACTTTAGGCGAGCGGTCCTGCTCTGCCTGGATTCGAGTTTATGAGGCATCCCAACTCCACTTCTCTCATATGGCCACTGTCAAGAGTGGCCATCATATCTCCAGACTTCCCGAAATATCTTAGAAGTCAAGCATGTGAACAGATGCACAGAGCTCCCTTTTTCAACTACCATGTCACCTTCACAGGGCCAAGGCCAACTTCTTGAAGGAGTTTCAGGGCGTTTTGTTTGACAAAGGGTGCTCGAGGATCCACAAACCCCTTAAACCCATGGTGGGTTCCTCCCATGAGGATTTTCTTAAGGATGGTGCAGTACCGTTCGCCATCTACACTCCTCGTCAAATCCCCTGACCTTCAAGGACCAAGTCAAGAAGGAGCTTGACTCTATGGTAGCCCAAAGGGGATTATCAAGCCCGTTGGTGGACGATCCCTCAGAGTGGTGCCATCCGCTTGTCGCCGTCGCCAAGCCTGATGGGGAATACGCATCACAACAGACTTGCCCCAAGCTGAACAAGCAAGTGCCCCCGCCCAGCCCACCCTTCACCTACGCCCTTTACTGCTATGTAGTGTGGACCCGAAGGCTCGTTACCTCACCACGGTGGAGGGCTCTCTGGGGTTACTGGCAGATTGAGTTAGCTGAGGAGGACCAACACTTGACCACCTTCATTACGCCATATGGACGGTTCCAATATTGCAAGGCCCGGGATAGGCTTCGCAGCCACTGGCGATGCATTCTGCTTGCGTGGTGATGGGGCCCTGCAAGGCATAAAAAATTTTTGTGAAAGTGGTCGATGACATACTGCTGTATGATGTGGACTACAGTACACATCTCCCCAAAATCCATGAAGTACTTACCAGGTGTCGCAAATTCGGGATCACCCCAACAGGAACAAATTTGGGGTTTCGCCGCACCTCAGGTAGACTTCTGGGTTTCAAGCTCTCAGAAGATAGCATCGCGTCTGATCAAGAGAAGGTCAGCGCAATCAGGGACTTTCCCACCCCAGCTAACTTGACGGACGTCGGGTCATTAGGGGCCGGGTGAATCAGTTGGCTGCGTTCACCCTGATATATCTGCCGCTACTCACCCGCTACGGCTAGGTACATTGTCATTTGGTACTGAAGCGATTGGGTTTTACTGAGGTCAACTGATCACGAGTTCACTTCGTCCACGCGCCATACGGACACAGGTTAATTTTGGGCCCTCAACCGTCTAGGCCACGAGTCAATTCGGACCCAATTCGAAACTGGCCACAGATCAGATAGGACCCAAAACCGGGGAGGGAGAGTGGGGGAGTTTCTCTCTTTTGTTAATATATCATTATTATTATTATTGTTTTTTGCTGTTATTAAATTATCAATTTTTTTTTTAATATCGTTTTTCAACATTATAACTATCATAACTGCTTCCACCCGAAAAAACACACACACCACACACACACACACCACACACCAAACACACACACACACACACACACACACACACCACAACGCATTAAAATGTCATGGGCTGTGTGTGTGTGTGTATGTGTGTGTCTGTGTGTGTCTGTGTCTGTGTGTGTCTGGGGTCTGTGTGTTGGGCGTGTGTGTGCGGTGTGTGTGTGTGTGGGGTTTCGTGCGTGTGTGTGTGTGTGTGTGTGTGTGTGTGTGTGTGTGTGCGGGGTGTGTGTGTGCGTGGGTGTGTGAGTTCGTTGTGTGTGTGTGTGGGTGTGCGCCCCTCTGTCTTCGTCTTCAGGGAGCTGTCCGAGCCCCCCCCCCTCTCTCTCTCTTCTCTCTCCTCTCTCTTCCTCTCTCTCTCCCCTCTCTCTCTCTCTCTCTCTCTCTCTTCTCTCTCTTTCTCTTCCCCCTCTCTCTCTCTCTCTTCTCCCCTCCTCTCTCCTCTCTCTCTCTCTTCTCTCCCCATATATAATGTTATTCACAGATTATTTAATTATCTGTGGGGAAAAGATGCCCGCTATGACATTATACGGGGTTTTTGAATAAGAGAAAGAGAAAAAAACCTTTTAAATGTTCAAAGTTGGGAGATGATTATATAGTGATAATGATGTTGATAATAAAAATGATAGGGAATGATAATAATAGTAATAATAATAATAATAATAATATAAAAATAATAATAATAATAAAATATTTTGTAGTAGTAGTAGTAGTAGTAATATTATTATTAACAATGATTATATCAAGAACAATGATGATAATAGTGTGATGATGACTATTACTTATACTATTACTACCACCACTACTAAAAGATTTTAATAATATCATAATAGAATAAGAATCATTACTGTTATTATTATTATTATTATTATTATTATTATTATTATTATTATTATTATTATTATTACTGTTAGTGTTATTTCATTATCATGATAATAATTTATCATTATGATTTAAAAATATCCCAAAATTTGAAAAAATAAAAACAATAATCATAAAAACCAAAAAAATTATAACTTTGATAAAAATGGGTGAAAATATTGACAATAAAAAAGTGATGATAATAATAATAAAAATTACAATATTGATAAATTTTAATGAAAAAAATATTTTCTACTACTGCAAACTACTACTACTGCTACTGCTATTATTACTACAAATAATACTAATACAAATAATAATGAAAATGTATAATGATAATTTCCTCATAAAAATTTAGTACAAATTATTATCACTAATATTTTCTTTTTTTCTTTAATTTTACTATTATTGTTGTTATTACTATAACAACGGGGGTGTGGTGTGGTGGTGGGGGTGTGTGTGGTGTGTGTTTTGTGTGTGTTTTGTGTGTGTTTTTAAGTGGGGTGTGTGTGTGTGGGTGGTGTGTGGGGTGTGGGGTGTGTGTGTGTTTTGTGTGGTGTGTGTGTGTTTTTGTTTGTGTGTGGTGGTGTGGTTGGGTTGGGGGGTGGGGGGGCCCCGTTTCGACGAATCGGATGGTTGGGCGGTTGGGGGCGCCAACTGGTAAAACGAAAGGGCCGGGTTTGGATTGAGGCAATAAAAGATTTAAAATTAAAAAATAAATGGTAAAATAATTTAATTATTACAATTTTCTAGATAAAAAATTTTTATATATATAATATAAAATTTAATAAAATATATATATCAAAATATATATAATAAAATATATATATAAAATTATATATATATATAAATTTTATAATAAAATTATATAAAAATTTTTATATATATAAAGTATATAATTTTATATTTTATTTATAAATATTAATAATATATATTTTATATATATATATATTTTATATTTTTATAATTATATTATATAATATATCTATAAATTTTAATTTTTAAATAAAAAATTATAATTATATTATTAAATATAATAAATTTTATATATCCCCTTTTTATTTCAAAATTTAAAAAAATATATATAAAATTATAAAATATAAAAAAATAAAAAAATTTTATCTAAAATATATTATAATTATTTTAATATCTAAATTAAATTTCCTATATATATAATATAAAATTTTAAAATTAAAATTTTAAAAATATATATTTATTTATATTCATATTTATAGTATTATCTTTATATATATATTAAAAATTATATTATATATATATTATATAAAAATATAAATCTATATATATATAAAATATATATTTTAAAATTTATATATATATAAAATATCTTTTTATTTTAATATTTTCTTTAAATTTCTAAAATTTTATTTATATATCTATCTATATATATTTAAATATATATCATATTATATATATATTCAAAATTTATATTTCTTTTATTATTTTTATTTTATCTTTATTTTTTATAATTAATTTTATTTTCCCAAAATTTATTTTTAATTTAATATATTATAATATATTATATTATTAAAATATATTTTAATATCTTTTTTATTTTATTTATTTTAGGATATTAAAAAAATTTATATATAAATATATTTTATAAAATTATATAATATATATTTTAATATTTATATTTTAATTTTTAAAAAATTTTACATAAATTTAAAAAAATTTTATTATATATATTTTTTTCTTTTTTAATATATATTATATAAAATTAATTATATATTATATTAAACAATCCAAACCAGGTGCTTAGCGTTTTTTTTAAAATGTTAAGTTTCTGGGCTGCCAAAAAATTAAATAGTGTATATCCCTATTTTTTTTATGGGGTACACCCCTGGGGTTCAAAAACCGAAAAGGCCCGGGGGTTTTTCGATCCCCGGCGGAGCGGCGGGCAGGCGGGCGGTCTTTTTAAAAACCCCCAAAAACCCCTTTCCACCCACCCAGTGAAGGGGTTCCCGGGGTTTTTACCCGGGGGTTTGTGACCCCCCTCCCGGGGGGGTGGTTTTCCCCCCAACCAAACATTTAAGGGGGCAATGATAAAAAAATGTAGATTTTGGGACGGGGCCAAAACAAAGTGTGGGCCAAAGGCCCTGAAAAATACAACAACGGAGATTAATACACACACACAAAACACCCCAACACACACACACACACACACACACCCCACACACACACACACACAAAACACAAAACACACCCCTGTAAACGATCGCCCCCCCCTTTGTCAAACAAAAAGTAAAAAACGTTTAGAAAAAAATTAAAAATTCATTTTCGGGGGGGATCGTTTTAAAAAAAAAAAAAAAAAAAAAAAAAACCAGTAACCAGTGAAGTAATTATTTGAGGAAAAAACAATCCCCCAAAAAAAGAATTTCACAAAAAAAAGTAAAATGAGAAAAAAACTCTATAAAACCAAAACAACTTAACACTTTTTATTTAAAACTTAATTATTTTTTGGCCATAACAACCCGTATGGATAAAAAACAAATTTGGGATTTAAAACCTAACACACTAATTTTCTTCAAGACAACTCGTTGTTTTTGAAAACCCATGAATAAAACCCCTAAAGAAAAAAAAATACAAAAATAGGAAAAAAGGTTTCCTGACTGCACACAAAACGAAAAATATTGCCCGGGCCTTTAAACCCACAAGGAAAAAAAAAAACTCTGGAAATTCCCGATACTCAGAAAAACCAGTCCCAAAAAATATTTTTCCTAAATTGAGTCAACGGGAAAAACCCACACGCCTAACCGTACTCCACAAAAATCACATGGGGGCAAAATTGCTCCTTTCTAAACACATAAAACGTAAAATTTGACTCCCTTTTCCCCACACAAGGGAAAAAACGTCTGGTTTTTCCCAAATACTTGACAAACCAGTCCCAAAAAATATTTTCACTAAATTGATTTTAACGGGAAAAACAAAACGCCTTTTAACTCTTATCTCCAAAAACTTCCCCCAACCAACCCAACAAACACTCCCCCCCCCCTTTGGGCAAAAAACCCAAAAAATTATCACTGTTGGCCGAGATAAAAAACGAAACACACACCTTACCTCACAACCACCTTGCCTCGTTTCCACGCACCCCTTCCCCAAACCAAATCCCGTGTCCGCCCAAACCTTTCAAAATTGGGGGAAGAGAATGGGGTTAGCCTAGCCCCCTCGGTAAAGTCCGGGGGAAAGGTCACCGCCTCCTAAAATATCCCTGGGTTTCTGCCGGTGTTTTTGACTGTGATGAGCCGGGGGGGGCCCAAGGGCCCCAGTAAAAGGTTATAAAAAGGGAAACCTTCTAAACAGGCACTTAATACACTTGAAAAGATACTAGAACGATGGTATAAGTGAAAACTAAACTTATGTTAGAGTAAGACGGTTGGCGACATTCCATGTCCAACATGACATTCCAAACCTTCCTTCCCGAAACGGTGGAAGCAAAGCCTATATCTAACCACTAAAATACATTCCACTTAACCCTACTTTCTAGTATGAAAGGTACCTTCGCTCATAATCATTGAATAAAGGAATTATGAGGTAAAAACGTAATACTGGCTTTGGGCGGTACAATTAGGCCTCTGGCTATTTCCCTAAAGCATTGTATGAACCTTTATAACTATATAATACTAAACAAAGCTGCATAATGAATCCTGGGACGACGTGACGAAAGAATAAACAAAACAAAATCACTCACTTTCCTTAAGATGGCTGGCCATCCGTCTTAGTGTGGTATGCCATGTATTCCCGTAGGAATTTTTGTGCTAAAATTGATTTTTTTGCAGTTCTGGCTTCTATAGAGTATCAGATTAAACAGAAAAAAGATGGGGTCCTAATTTCAGACCCCTCACCCCCTTTCTGGGGGGTCATTCCTCTTTTGGCACCCCCAGGATTGGTCTCTGGTAACACTAAGCAACAAATTTCAACATTTTCTTTGTTACAGACACGTGAACAACTGATTCCTACTAAATTGCTATTAAAGATAACTCTGCCAGTCCCCTGAGCGGCAAGAGCTGACGAAATGAAGAAGGCTTTCCACTCGATAGAGGTATGCTGAAAGGAATTCTGCAAACTCTCCAATGTTTTCATCCTCCTCCAGTGGCTTCACATTTCCAGCGTACCATGAATCTGACATATTCATAGTCTTCAGTCATATCGGGGTTACGTGAATGAAGCTTGTCCTTGAAAGCATTGCACCGGACACTAACTGGGCCTTTTGAAAGAGTGGATAATATGACATCAAACCGCATCATCATAATTGCTAAACTGATTGTGATGTGGTATTCGATGCCTCTTTTGTATGCTTTGCCACTGAAGATCCCACGAAGGGCTGCTGATGTGTATGCACCACTTTCAATGGCACATATATCCAGGCCACTGCCATCTATCGTTTTCCCGAGAGCATGTAAAGCAGAAAATGCAATATGGAGAGCTCCTGCCCTTAGGATCCAATTGGTGTCCCCAACTGACTGCTGAATTTTCAAAGCACGTGAATATAGGTCCAGGTCCAGTGTTATCAAAGTTTTTCTCTGTAGACCAATGACAGTGGCAGAGATTCCCTGGGCTAACCGAAGAACAGTGTAAAGAGTCCCATAGTCAGTGGGTGTGGTCTTGAATAATGGAGCGATCACCTCTACATTCGTGCGTGTTGGGCTGTCGGATGACTGGGATAACAGCAGAGATTTGGTAGCAGCCCAAGTTGGCATCACATCTTTCTTGACCAATTTCCCTGGTTGGTTTGCTTGTTCCTGACTGATAGTATAGCGTCGACTGGAGTGCTCTCATGGGGCACTCTTCCTGATTCCTTTGCATGTCACTGTCCTGTGTTTGTTCCTTCGCTGACTCAGTTTCAGTGAAATCCACAATCATATCCGTGCCATCATCAGTTCCAAGGTAGTTTGCAAGTGCCCAGGTGTGAGTGAAGTCTTTGCTCAGAATATTCTTCCTCTTTCCCATTTCATAGACCGATAATCTCAATGGAGTGGTTTTGATGACTGGTTCTTGCACCATGTTCACGTCAAAGGCCAGAGGCTTTTGTGAGAGAAGCTTTTCTGGTATTTCAAGTGGTCGGTTCATGAAACTCTCCATCTTTATCTTGCTGGAACATGACAACCACTGTGCCATGGAGGTTCCTTGCCCCGTCGGTGTGTCTTCCATGAGGTCAATATTATCGATCGCAACCATGTGTTCAGGCCTTTCTTGACAAAGTTTGGGAGACAAAATCCACCAGCCTCCTTCATCCGCTGGAGAACACTCTGCTCAACTCGTTTCTCTAAGTCAATGATGTGAAGGTAGTCACTTCCAATATACACAGCTGAGAGGTTTTCAACAAGATTCTTGTCACGCACTCTAGAATGAACAGCAAGGGAAGACCGATTGACAGAGGGGTCTGGACTGTTTGTCGGAAGGCACTGTTTTTCTTTGTCTGATGTTTCACCTGGCGATCAGTCCGAGTATTTTGGACAAGGAACTGGCATGAAACGTCGACAGTTTTGTCCACCTCCTGGTCTCGTATTCCGGACACTTTGACAACATGGCTACCAAAGAGGAGGTGACTCATGAAGAACTGGAGTAAAGACGAATTTTCAAAATTACTGAAGCTGCCTGTAAACGACCAACTGCTTGTTGCAGCATCTCTTTCTCGCAGAAGGTTGGCGACATTCTTCAGGTGACCAACTATCTCATCATCATTCATCATTGAGGACCTGTATTCATGGCCATCGTGACTGCAGTGGAGAGCACAAGACGGTCAGGCTCATTCCGTCTTAGTGATGTGACAAACTTCACTTCTGGAAGGCGCTCGCTGATGAGTCTTTTGAGGTATTTCCACTCTCATTTACATCCACACGGTATCTTTTCAAAATTGACAAGTAGGCATCATTTACCTCAGCCATGCTCAGTGTAACATCCTCGTCACTCAAGGTGTTTTGAATAGCGAGGACCAATTGTGCATCACATACTGAGCGAATGAGTGGCACATTACTGTGATCTGTCCTCGTTGATATTCGCTGTGCAGAGCGCAAACATGTCCGATGATAGTGCTTTTCAAGAGCTGATGCGTCGCCGGGTTCTTCAAGGTCCGCTACTGAAACTGTAACATGGTCATCTGGGGTTTTCTGCTTGATCTGTAGGAGTGTTTACCCATTGAGTCAGTAAGAACACGGTGCAGTGGCTCTGAGTCATTCTTGGGACAGAAGTCACAGTTGGAAAATAGACACACTTGTTCCTTTGGAATAGTCTTTGACCGCTTTGGCCGAACAGATCCCACAGCACTTGAAGGTCGCCCCGTGGAGCGCAGACAGGTGAATCGGTTCGGGATCTCTTCCTAAGACGTTCAATCTTGTTCTTGTTGACGATAGGTTTCCGACATTCACTATGATACCGAACGTACTTGAGTTCTCCTTCATTTAAACCTGACAAGTAATTTAGTAGTCTATGAATGTCACTTTCAGTATCACCAAGAGACACTCTCTCTTGACAGTGTTGTAAAATTTCATCTGTCATGACCGGATTGTTCACCAATCGCTTCTTTGATGTGGCACCTTCTTTACAGATCACGCAAACTCCGTCCTCCTCCGACATATTGGCGATACTACCACGATCTCAGTTCACAGGGTATATCTGACTGAGCTCAAAACTGCTCCTTCAACATGCCTGAAAAAGAAAAAATGGAGTTAGACCCTATACTCTGAACCGGAAGTGCTAAATCTGAACCGGAAGTGCTATAAGGACACTTCCGGTTGCTTTTTGAGTGCTATAAATCGACTCTGCATACCTGAAAACCTACAAAAGGATACTCAAATTATGAAAATCGGTCAATTATTGGCGGAGATAGGTGCATGGTCAGTGCCGGGGGGCCCCAAAAGGGAAGTGACCCCCAAAAGGGGGGTAAGGGATCTGAAAATTGGGACCCCATCTTTTTCTGTTAATCTGATACCTATAGAAGCCAGAACTGCAAAAAAATCAATTTTAGCACAAAAATCCTACGGGAGCCCTTTTCCTAACATTACATACCGCACTATCTCCCTCGTCAATCGTCACCCTCACAACAAAGAAAACGGGAGAACGGGAAACTTTAGACGTGACCAAAATAAAACATACTAAGATTAAACATGGGGATATTCCTTATAGGGTACATCATGTGAAACAGCCGTCACGGTCGTGGCAACACACACACACAACACACACACCACACACACACACACACACACACACCACACACACACACACACACACACACACACACCACACACACACACCACACACACACCACACACACACACACACACACACACACACACACACACACACACACACACACACACACACTTATCAGAATATAAGTTTTTCAATTAATGTTACACATTTTCTATAATTTCATTACCTTTTTATTCTTATTTATTAACATTGTTCTTATATCATCGTCATAATAAATATTCAAATGACTCATCTATCATTAATTGACTATCGTATTGTATTATTAATATTAGTAGTAGTAATATCATTGTTATTATTATCATATTATTATTATCATTATTTTTATTACAATTGGTTAAAAATATTATCATCATTACTACTATTATAATCATTTATCGTTTTCATTATAAATATTAGTATCATTAGCATTCATATTATCTTTTACACTATTGTTGTTATTATCATTATCATCATTACTATCGCTATTATTACAGTTACCATTATTATTATCATTATTACGGTCATTATTTCATTTTTCATTATCATCATGATCTCTATTATTATCATCATTAATATCATTATTACTGCTATTAATTGGCAGCGAGCGAAGCGAACTGCTACTTACCATAAGACCCATTCGCGTAAGGGGAGTGGAACCAAGTTTAAGCCAAAAAGTTAATAACTACTCCTAAATATTGTCGGATTGAGCCGAAATTTGACATGTAAGTAGTGCTGTCAAAATCAATGGGGGTCTGTGTAACAAATTTTTGCGTAGAACAAGCCCGTAATGAGTAATTAGCGTATGAATTAATTAGTGCTAATAATGTTTACAA
>JACEEZ010012078.1:0-25306 GCA_016584305.1 Chionoecetes opilio | reverse complement strand
GAAAAGAAACTAAATGAAAGTAAATACGTATATACAATAAACTCTTAAACCTATACCAATTACGTATATACTATTATAGTCAATTTCTAAAAGGTTTATAATTAGGAGCAATATCATAAAAAGCTAATTTAAACTACTTTATGGGAAAGCAATATATAAGAAAATAGTATATATAACCTACATTTAGAGATTGAAAAAGCGAAATACCGTTTATAAAAATAAAGCTACAGTTTCTATTTAAAGCTTAATTAAGTAACTAAAGATTCTAAAGAGGATTTTATACTTAATTTGTAGAAAAGTAATATCAAAAAAGTATTTTAAACACTCATTTTAGGTTATACAATGTAAGTAAATATTGAAATACAATAAGTACATACAAAAATAGAAAACCTTTATATACATACCAAAAATTTCCCACTTTAAATGCTTAATCGTAATTAACTACTTATAGTCAATTTCTAAATAGAGGTTTATATTAATGTAGAAACGCTATCACTGAAAAGTAAAACTAATTGAAAACATTATTTATACATAATATAATATAAAACTACTTAGTATATAGCAATATCAGTTTAAAAACTTGATAAAAAACGCTAGCATACGTTTATTCAAAAATATAACACCTTCTATTTAATAGCAATAAATAACCTACTTATAGTCAACTTATTAATGAAAGGTTTTTATATGGGCAAATTAATTCTAAAAACGATAATACTTAATTTGTATGGAAAACAGCTATATATACCGTATAGCTAATATATTAAAAACACTACATTTATGGTATATATAAAAACCTAATTAAAAGAAACTAAAAAAACCTTGCAACTATACCGTTATATCACAATAATACCTCTACTCTTCTATTTAAGCTTAATGAATGAAGCTACTTATAGGGGCAAATTATTCAAAAAAAGGATGTGATACTTCAATTTGTAGGAAAACAGCTTATATCACCGATAAAGCTAATTCATGAAACACTACATTTTATGGGTTTATAGCAATATAATAAGTAAAACTACTTGTATATATACAATAACGCTACAGTTTAGAAGAAACTATGAAAAACGCTTGACAATATACCGTTTATCACAATAATAACCTAATACTCTTCTATTTAATAGCTTAATAATGTAAGTCTACTAAAGCTGCAAAATTATTCTAAAACCAGGTTATACTCAATATGTAGAAAACAGTCTATATATCACCGATAATAGCTAATATCATTGAAAACACTACTTTATGGGATTTATTGCAAAAAAGATAGGATAACTACTTGTATATAGTAACAAACCTATATTTACAAGAAACTATAAAAACGCTTGCAATACTACCGTTTATGATCACAATAAATAACCTCTTACTCTAAATTTACTAGCTTATGTAATGTAAGCTACTTATAGTGCAGATTATTCTAAAAAAGCATGATACTTCAATTTGTAGGAAAACAGCTATATATCACCATTAAATAGCTTAATATCATTGAAAACTACATTTTATGGGTTTATACAATATAATAAAGTAAACTACTTGTATATTACAATACGTAAGTTTAGAAAAACTATGAAAACGCCTTGAAAAACACTACATTTCATGGTATAAATAGCAATATGATTAAGTAAAACTACTTTATATATATATCATAACGCTACAGTTTACAAGAAACTATGAAAAACGCTTGCAATATACCGTTATATCACAATAAATAACCTCTTAACTCTTCTATTATAGCTTATAATGTAAGCTACAGGTGAAAATCAAAACGTATTAAAATATCTAAAATATGCATTTATACTTCAATTTGTAGGAAAACACTATAGTCACCGATAAATACTAAAAGCTTTTGAAACATACATTTTAGGGTTAAGCAATATAATAAGTAAAACTACTTGTATAATATATCTTAAACGCTAAAGTTTTAGAAGACTAAGGAAACGCCTTGCAATATACCGTTATATCACAATACCTACCCTCTTACTCTTCTATTTATAGCTTAATTTATGTAAGCTGACTTATAGGTGGCAAATTATTCTAAAAAGAGCATTTTAATACTTCAATTTGTAGGAAAAACAGCTATAGTATCACGGCTAACTAGCTAATATCATTGGAAACACTAATTTTATGGGTTTATGCATTGATAAGTAAAACTACTTGTATATATACAATAACGCTAAAGTTAGAAAGAAACTATGAAAAACGCGGTTGCCAATATACGTTAGAATCAAAATAAATACCTCTTACTTTCTATTTAATAGCTTAATGTCATGTAAGCTACTTATAGGTGCAAATTTATTCTAAAAGAGCATTTCAATACTTCAATTTGTAGGAAACAGCTATATATCACTGATAACTACGTGCTAATTCATTGACAAACACTGCTCTACGATTTTATGGTGTTTTTAATGCAATATGATAAGTAAAACTACTTGGTATATATACATACGCGACAGTTTTTACAAAAAACTATGAAAACGCTTGCTATTACCGTTATATCACCAATAAATACCTCTTACTTCTTCTATTTCATACTTAATGTAATATAATCTACTTATCAGTGCAAATATTCTTAAAAAAGGGATTTTATATTTCAATTTTGTAGGAAACAGCTATATATCACCGATAAATAGCTAATATCATTGAAACACTACGTTTTATGGGTTTATGACAATATAATAAGTAAAAACTCTTGTATAATACAATAACGCTACAGTTTTACAATAAACTAGAGAAATGCTTGCAATAAACCGTTATATCACAATAATAACCTCTTCTCTTCTATTTAATAGATTAATGTAATGTAAGCCACTTATAGTGCAACTTATTCCTAAAGAGAGGATTTTATACTTCAATTTGTAGGAAACACAGGCTCATATCTCACCGATAAATAGCTATATCATTGAAAACACTAACTTTATGGATTTATACCAGATATGATCGTAAACCTAACTTGTATATATACAATAACGCTACATTTAACAAGAAACTATTAAAACGCTTGCATATACCAGTTATAATCTAAATAACCTCTTACTCTCTATTTAATAGCTTAATGTAATGTAAGCTACTTATAGTGCAAAATTATTCTAAAAGAGGATTTTATACCTCAATTTGTAGGAAAACAGATATATAACACTGATAACTGGTAAAATCATTGAAAACACTACTTTTTATGTTTATAGCATATAATCAGTAAAACTTACTTGTATATAATACAATCACGCGACAGTTTACAAGTAAGCTATGAAAACTCTTGCCATATACTTTATATCACCATAAATACCTCTTACTCTTCTATTAATAGCTTAATGTAATGTAAAGCTACTTATAGGTTGCAAATTATTCTAAAAAGATGAAATTTTTTTACTTCAATTTGTAGGGAACAGCTATATATCACTGATAACTAGCTAAATCATTGAAAACACTACATTTTATGGGTTTTTATAATAGCAAAAATGATAAGTAAACTACTTGTATATCTATACCATACCGCTACGAGTTTTACAAGAAACTATGAAAAACGCTTGCAATATAACCGTTATCAATCACATAAATAACCTCTTACTCTTCTATTTACTAGCTTAATGTAATGTAAGCTACTTATGGGTCAAATTATTCTAAAAAAAGATGGGTATACTTCAATTGTAGGAAAACAGCTATATAATCACCGAGAATAGCTAATATCTTGAAAACACTACTTTTATGGTTTATATCAATATAATAAGTAAAACTACTGTATATATAGCACTAACGCTACAGTTTTAGAAGAAACTATGAAAACGCTTGCAATATCCGTTATACCACAATAATAACCCTAACTCTTTCTATTTAATAGCCTTAGATGTAATGTACGCTATCTTATAGGTGCAAAGTATTCTTAAAAAGGATTTTAAATATTTCAATTTGTCGAACAGCTATATAATCGAGCGATAATACTAATATCATTGAAACACTTATTTTTATGGGTTTAGAGCAGTATGATAAGTTAAACTTACTTGTATATATTACAATAATACTACAGTTTAACAAGAAAACTATGAAAAAATGCTTGCAATATACCGTTATATCACAATTAAATACCCTATTACTCTTCTATTTTAATAGCTTAATGTAATGTTAAGCTACTTATAGGTGCAAATATTCTAAAAAGAGGATTTTATACTTCAATTTGTAGGACAACATCTATATATCACCGGGGGGGATAAATAGCTATATCATTGAAACACTACATTTTATGGGTTTATAGCATATACTAGTAAAACTACCTTGTATCTATACATAACCTTACAGTTTAGAAAAACAGACAAACGCTTATGCAATAGTACCGTTATACCACAATAAAATAACCTCTTACTCTCTATTTAATAGCTTAAAATGTAATGTCAGCTCTTATAGTGCAAATTATTCTAAAAAGATGATTTATACTTCAATTTTGTAGGAAAAGAGCTATATATCACCGTACATAGGCTATATATCTTGAAACACTACATTTTATGGGTTTATAGCAATATGATAAGTAAAACTACTTGATATATACATAACGCTACAGATTTACAAGAAACTATGAAAAACGCTTGCTATCTACCGTTATATCACATAAATAACCTCTTCCTCTTCTATTTAATAGCTTACTGTAAGTGTAGCTACTTATAGGGTGCAAATATTCCTTAAAAGGATTTTATATTTCAATTTGTAGGAACACAGCTATATACACACCGATAATAGCTATATCATTGAAAACACTACATTTTATGGGAGGTTTATAGCAATATTATAAGGAACTTACTTGTATATATAACATACGCTACAGTTTAGTAAGAAACCTATGCAAAACGCTTGCAATATAACGTTATAAACCCCAATAAATAACCTCTACTCTTCTATTAAATAGCTTATGTAATGTAAGCTACTTTAGTGCAAATTACTTCTAAAAAGAGGAATTTTAAATACTTCAATTTTGTAGGAAACAGCTATATATCACCGATAAATACTAATATCATTGAAACAACTACAATTTTTGGTTAGACAATATAATAAGTAAAAATACTTGTATATATACCTAAAGCTACCGTTTAGAAGAAACTATGAAAAACGCAAAGCATATACCGTTATATCACAATACAATAACCTCTTACTCTTTTATTTAATAGCTTAATGTAATGTAAGCTACTTATAGGTGCAAATTATTCTAAAAAGAACATTGTTATACTTCAATTTGTAGGAAAACAACTATATATCACCGATAAATAGCAGAATATCATTGAAAACTAAAATTATGGGTTTATAGCATATGATAGTAAACTATCTTGTTATATATATAACAATAACGCTACATTTAAAGAAACTATAAAAACGCTTGCAATATACCGTTATATCCATAAATTACCTCTTACCCTTCTATGTACTACTTATTGTTAATTGTAGCTACCTTATAGGGGCAATATTATTCTAAAAAAAGGATGATACTTCAATTTGTAGGAAACAGCCATATATCACCGATAAATAGCTAATTCATTGAAAAACCCTACATTTTATAGGTTGATAGCATAGAATAAGTAAACTACTTGTATCTATACAATAACGCTTAAGTTTAGAAGAAACTATGAAAAACGCTTGAAAAACCTACATTTTATGGGTTTTAATAGCAATAGATAAGTAAAACTACCTTGTATATATTATTACAATAACGCTATCAGTTTACAAGAAACCTATGAAAAATGCTGGCTATATACCGTTATATCACATAAATAACCTCTTACTCCTTCTTATTTACTAGCTTAATATAATGTAAGCTCTTTATAGGGGTCAAAATTATTCTAAAAAAGGATGGGATACTTCAATTTGTAGAAAACAGCTATATATCACCGATACATAGCTAATATCAGTGAAACCCCTACATTTTTTATGGTTTTAATACAATATATTAATAAAACTACTTGTATATATACATAACGCTAAAGTTTTATAAAACTATGAAAAACGCTTGCAATATATACCGTTATATCACAATAAATACCTCTTACTCTTCTATTTAATAGCTATGTAATGGAGCTACTATAGGGTGCAAATTATTCTAAAAAGAGCATTTTATACTCAATTTGTAGGAAACAGCTATATATCACTGAAACTAGCTTAATATCATTGAAACACTAAATTTTATGGGTTTATAGCATTGATAGTAAAACTACTTGTTATAAACATAGCTAAAGTTTAGAAGAACTATGAAAACGCTTGCAATATACCGTTTATATCACAATAAATAACCTCTTACTCTCTATTAATCGGCTTAATGTAATGTGGAGCTACTTTATAGGAGGTGCAAATTATTCTAAAAGAAGGCATTTATACTTCAAATTTTGTAGGAAACAGCTGATATATCACACTGATAACTAGCTAATATCATTGAAAACCACGTATACATTTTATGGGTTTATAGCAATATATAAGTAAACACTACTTTGTATATATACAATAACGCTACAGTTTTACAAGAACTATGAAAAAACGCTTTGGCTATATACCGTTATATCACAATAAATAACCTCTTACTCTTCTATTTATAGCTTAAGGGGGACATGTAAAAGCTACTTATAAGTGCAAATTATTCTTAAAAAGGATTTTTATATTTTCAATTTTGTATGAACATGCTTTATATCACCGATATAACTATCTCATTGAAAACACTAGCAGCTACATTTTATGGTTTATTAGCATATAATAAGTAAACTATTGTATATATACAATAACGCTAAGTTTAGAAGAAAAACTATGAAAAACGCAAGCAATAATACCGTTTATACCCACACTAATAACCTCTTACTCTTCTATTTAATACGTATGTAAGTAAGCTACTTCTGAGGTGCAAATATTCTAAAAAGAGGATAATATACTCAATTTATAGGAAACAGCTATATATCCCAAGCTAAATAGCTAATATCATTGAAACCCTACATTTTATGGGTTTTATAGCATTATAATAAGTAAAACTACTTGTATTATTACAATAACGCTACAGTTTACAAGAAAACTATGAAAACGCTTGCAATAAAACCGTTTTTTTTTTTTTTTTATATCACAATTAATAACCTCTTACTCTCTATTTAATAGCTTAATGTAATGTAAGCAACTTATAGGTGCAAATTAATTCTAAAGAAGGATTTTATACTTCATTTGTAGAAAACAGCTATATCTCACGATCAATCGCTACTATCATTGGAAAACATACTTTTATGGGTTTATAGAAATATGATAAGTAAAATACTTGTATATATACAATAACGCTACAGTTTCCGCAGAAACATGAAATACGCCTTAGCAATTACCGTTATATAACAATAAATAACCTCTACCTCTGCTATTTAATAGCTTAATGTAATGTAAGCTACTTATAGGCTGCAATTATCTAACAAGAGGATTTTATAACCTCATTTGTAGGAAAACAGATATATAACACTGATAACTAGTAAAGCAGTGAAAACACTACTTTTTAATGGGTTTATTTATAGCAAATATCAGTAAAAACTACTTGGTATAGTGAATACAATAGACGCTACAGTTTACAAGAAAGCTATGAAAACGCTTGATATAATTATATCACAATAAAAACCTCTTACTCTTCTATTGAATAGCTTAATGTAATGTCCCGTACTTATAGGTGCAAATTATTCTAAAAAGAGGATTTTTTACTTCAATTTGTAGGAAACAACTATATAGAACTGATAATAGCTAAAGATCATTGAAAACACTACATTTTATGGTTTTATAGGCAAAATGATAATAAAACTACTTGTATATATATCAATACCCTACAGTTTACAAGAACTATGAAAAACGCTTGCAATTACCGTTAAATCACAATAGAATAACCTCTACTCTTCTATTTACTAGCTTAATGTAATTTACAGCTACTTAATGGGCAAATTATTCTAAAAAAAGATGGGATACTTCAATTTGTAGGAAAACAGCTATATATCACCAAATAATAGCTAATATATTGAACACTACATTTATGGGTTTATAGCAATATAATAAGTAAAACTATTGTATATATAGCAATAACGACTTACAGTTTTTAGAGAGACTATGAAAAACGCTGGCATAATACCCGTTATATCACAATAAATAACGCTCTTACTCTTCTATTTAATACTTAATGTAATGTAAGCTACTTATAGTGCAAATTATTCTAAAAAGCTGAGTTTTTACTTCCATTGTAGGAAAACAGCTATATATCACCGATAAAATAGCTAATATCATTCAAAACACTAAATTTATGGGTTTATAGCATATGATCAGTAACTTACTTGTATAGATCCAAACGCTACGTTTACCAGAACATGAAACGCTTGCAATATCCGTTATATCCATCAAATACCCTATTACTCTTCTATTTAATAGCTTAATGTAAGTAAGCTACTATGCGGTGCACAATTATTCTAAAAGGATGATTTTATACTTCATTTGTAGGAAACAGCTATATATAACCGATAAATAGCTAATATATTGAAAACACTACATTTTATATTGGTTTATAGCAATATAATAAGTAAACTACTTGTATAGTAACGATACCCTACAGTGTTTAGAAGAAACTATGAAAAACGCTTGCAATATATACCGTTATAAAACCACAATTTAAATAACCTCTGATTACCTCTTCTATTTAATGCTTAATGTATGTAGCTACTTATGGTGCAAATT
The DNA here is from genome assembly GCA_016584305.1 of Chionoecetes opilio. Lineage (NCBI taxonomy): Eukaryota > Metazoa > Arthropoda > Malacostraca > Decapoda > Majidae > Chionoecetes > Chionoecetes opilio. The sequence continues at coordinate 16,612 of JACEEZ010012078.1, read as the reverse complement.
ATTCTTAAAAAGGATTTTATAGTTCAATTTGTGGAAAACACGCTATATATCAGCGATAACTACTAATATCATTAAAACCCTATATTTTAATTGGGTTTTAGCAATATGATAGGTAAACTTACTTGTATATATACAATAATACTACAGTTTATACAAAAAACTATGAAAAATGCTTTTCAATATACCGTTATATCACAATAAATACCCTATTACTCTTCTATTTAGATAGCTTCATATATTAAGCTACTTATAGTGGCAAATTGACATTCTAAAAAGATTTTTTATACTTCAATTTGTAGGAAACAGCTATATATCCCCGAAAAATACTAATATCATTGAAACACTACATTTTTATGGGTTTATAGCAATATAATAGTAAAACTACTTGTATATATACAAATAACGCTACAGTTGAGAAGAAACTATGAAAAACGCTTGCCAATATACCGTTATACCACAATAATACCCTCTTACTTCTTCTATTTTATAGATTAAGGTAATGTAAGCTACTTTAGGTTCAAATTATTCTGAAAAATAAAAAGAAAAAAAAGATTTTAAAATACATCAATTTGTAGGAAACGAGCTATATATCAACGATAATCTAGCTAATATCATTGAAAACCACTACATTTTATGGTTTATAGCAATATAAATAAAACTACTTGTATATTTACAATAACGCTACAGTTTAAAAGAAGCTATGAAAAAACGCTGCTATATACCGTTTATATCACAATCCATAACCTCTTACTCTTCTATTTAATAGCTTATGTATGTACGCTCTTATAGGTGCAAATTATTCTTACAAGGATTTTTATATTTCAATTTGTAGGACACAGCTATATATCACCGGTAATAGCTAAATAATCATTGAACCACTACTTTATGGTTTTTATAGCAATATATAAGTAAACTTACTTGTATATATACCATAACGCACAGTTTAGAAGAACTATGAAAACGCTTGCAATATACCGTTATACCACAAAAATTAACCTCTTACTCTCTATTAAATAGCTTATGTAATGTAAGCTACTATAGGTGCAAATTATTCGAAAAAGAGGATTTTATTACTCATCAATTTGTAGAAACAGCTATATATCACCGATAACTAGCTAATATCCATTGAAACCACTACATTTTTATATGGGTTTATAGCAATATATATAAAAATCTTGTATATATACAATACGCTACCGTTTAGAGAACTATGGAAAAACGCAAGCATATACCGTTATAATCACATAAATAACCGCTTACTCTTTTATTTAATAGATTATGTAATGTAAGCTACTTTAGGTGCAATTATTCTAACAAGAACATTTATACTGTCATTTTGTAGGAAAACAGCTTTATCCCCGTAAATAGCTAATATCATTTGAAACACTACATTTTTGGTTTATAGCAATATGACTAAGTAAACTACTTGTATATATACAAATAACGCTACAGTTTACAAGAAACTATGAAAAACTGCTATGCTATATACCTTTATATCACAATAAATAACCTCTGTATACTTCTTCCATTTATTAGCTTAATTTATGTTAAGCTACGTATCGGTGCACCTTATTCTACAAACTGATTTTATACTTCAATTTGTAGGAGAACAGCTATATATCACCGACAAATAGCTAATATCATTTGAAAACACTACTTTTATATGTTTATAGCAGTGATAAGTAAAACTACTTGTATATATAACAATAACTCACATTTACAGAAGCTATGCAAACGGTTGCTATATACCGCTATATCACAATAAATAACCTCTTACTCTTCTATTTTTTATTAGGATATTTAATGTCAGCTACTTATGTTGCAATTATTCTAAAAAAAGATTGTATACTTCAATTTGTAGGAAAACAGCTATCATATCACCAGATATATTTTAATATCATTGAAAACACTAATTTATGGTTTATAGCAATCTGCTAGTAAAACTATACTTGTATATATACAATAACGCTACAGTTTAGCAGAACTTGAAAAACGCTTGCAATTATACCGTTATATCACAATAAATAAAACCTCTTACTCTGCTATTTAATGCCTTATGTAATGTAATCGCTACTTATAGGTGCAAATTATCTAAAAAAAGATTTTTACGCTCAATTTGTAGGAAAACAGCTATATATCACTGATAACTAGCTAATATCATGCAAACACTACATTATATGGTTTTTTGATAGCAGATGATACGTAAACTACGTGTATATAGACAATAACGCTACAGCTTTAACAAGAAACTATGAAAAACGCTTGGAATATACCGTTTATATCACAATAAATTTGTTCCTCTTACTCTTTCTATTTATTAGCTTATGTAATGTAAGCTACTTTATAGGTGCAAATTAATTCTAAAAAGAGGATTGTATCCTTCAATTTGGTAGGAAAACAGCTATATATCACTGATAACTAGCTAAAATCAGTGAACACTACATTTTATGGCTTTATATGCAATATATAAGTAAAACTATTTGTATATATAAAATAACGCTACAGTTTTAGAAAAAACTATGAAAAAGCGCTTGCATATACCGTTATATTCCACTAATACCCTCTTTCCCCTTCTATTTAATAGCTTAATTATAGTAAGCAACTTATAGGTGCAATTATTCTAAACGAGGATTTTATAACCTCAATTTGTAGGAAAACAGCTATATATCACCGATGATCGCTAGTATCATTGAAAACACTACAATTTTTATGGTTTATAGCATAAGATAAGTAAAAACTACTTGTATATATCCAATAACGCTACAGTTTTACAAGAAACTATGAAAAACGCTTGCAATATACCGTGTCTATACATAATACTCTTACTCCTCTATTTTAATACCTTCATGTTAATGTAAGCTACTTATAGGTGCAAATTATTCTAAAAAGAGGATTTGTAAATACCTCAATTTGTAGGAAAACCGATATAACACTGATAGACTAGGTAAAATAAGTGAAAACACTACATTTTAATGGTTTATAGCAATATAATCAGTAAAACTTACTTGTATAATATACAATAACGCTACAGTTTACAAGAAGCTATGAAAAAATCTTGCAATATACCTGTTATTCACAATAACTAACCTCTTACTCTTCTATTTAATAGCTTAATGTAAGTACTACTTATGGGTGCAAATTATTCCTAAAAAGCGATTTTTTTAACTTCAATTTGTAGGGAAACAGCTATATATCACTGATAACTAGCTAAATCATTGAAACACTACATTTTATGGGTTTATAGCCAATATAATCAGTAAAACTACTTGTATATATACAATAACGCGACAGTTTAGAAAGAAACTTGAAAAACGCTTGCAAATATACCGTTATATCTAATAAATAACCTCTTACTCTGCTATTTAATAGCTTAATGTATGTAAGCTCTTATAGGTGCAAATTATTCTAAAAAAGAGGATTTAACTTCAATTTGTAGGAAAACAGCTCTATGCACCGATAACTAGCTAATATCATTGAAAACACTACTTTTATGGGTTTTATATTAATGATGATAAGTAAAACTACTTGATATATTACATAACACAACAGTTTACAAGAACTATGAAAACGCTTGCCATATACCGTTTATATCACAATAATTTCCCCCTACTCTTCTATTTAATAGCTTATGTAATTTTAAGCTACTTATAGGTTGCAAATTATTCTAAAAATAGGATTTTATACTTCAATTTGTAGGAAAACAGCTATATATCACTGAATACTGGCTAAAATCATTGAAAACCTACATTTTATGGTTTTATAGCATATAAATAAGTAAAACTACTTTATATATCCATACCGCTACAGTTTACAAGAAACTCTGAAAACCTTGGCAAATAACCGTTATATCCAATAAATAACCTCTTACTCCTTCTTTTAATAGCTTAATGTAATGTAAGCACCTTATAGGTGCAAATTATTCTAAAAGAGGATTTTATACTTCAATTTTGGTTAGGAAAACAGCTATATATTTCACCGATAAAATAGGCTAATATCCTTGAAACACTACATTTTATGGGTTTTAGCATACATAAGTAAAACTACTTGGATATATACAATTTTAAAACGGCTACATTTACAAGAAACTATGAAAACCTTGCAAGTATACCGTTATATTCACAATAAATACCCTCTTACTCTTCTATTTAATAGCTTAATGTAATGTAAGCTACTTATTGTTCAAATTATTCTAAAAAGAGGATTTTTATATCTCATTTGGTATGAACACAGATATATAACACTGATAACTAGAGTAAAATCTTGAAAACACTACTTTTTATGGGTTTACTAGCAATATAATCAGTAAAACCACTGGTAGATATTACAATCCGCCTACAGTTTTACAAGAAGCTATGCAAACGCTTGCAATAATACCGTTATATCACATAAATAACCTCTTACTCTTCTATTTAATAGCTTAATGTAATGTACTCTTATAGGTGCAAATTATTCTAAAAAAGAGGATTTTATGCCTCAATTTTGTAGGAAAACATGATATAAACACTGATTAACTAGGTAAAATCATTGAAAACACTACTTTTAATGGGTTTAGAGCATATAATCAGTAAAACACTTGTATATATATACACTAACACTACAGTTTAACAAGAACTATGAAAAACGCTTCATATACCGTTATATATCAGCACTAAATACCTCTTACTCTTCTATTTACTACTTTAATGTAATGTAGCTACTTATAGGGGCAATTAATTCTAAAAAAAGATGGGATACTTCAATTTGTAGGAAAAACAGCTATATATAACCGATAAATGCTATATTATTGGAAAACACTACTTTTATGGGTTTATAGCAATATAATCAGTAAACTACTTGTATATATACAATAACGCTACAGTTTATAGACAGAACTATGAACAACGCTGCAATATATACCGTTATAATCACAATAAATAACCTCTTACTGCTTCTATTTAATGCTTAATGTATGTAAGCTACATATAGGTGTCACATTTAATTCTAAAAAGAGGAATTTTATACTTCCAATTTATAGGAAACATCTATATTCACCGATTAAATGCGATATCATTGAACACTACATTTTATGGGTTTATAGCAATATAATAAGTAAAACTCCTTGGGGTATATAACAATAACGCTTACAGTTTTACAAGAAACTATGAAAAAACGCTTGCAATAAACCGTTATACATCACCATAAATAACCTCTTACTCTTCTATTTAATAAGCTTTAATGTAATGTAAGCTACTTACATAGGTTGCAAATTAGTCTAAAAACAGAGGATTTTATACTTCAATTTGTAGTAAAACACAGCTATATATCCCGATAAATAGCTATATCATTGGAAAACACTACATTTTATGGTTTTATCGCAAGTGATAAGTAAAACTACTTGTATATATACAATCACGCTACAGTTTACAAGAAACTATGAAAAACTCTTGCAATATCCCGTTATATCCCAGAATAAATAACCTCTTTACTCTTCTAATTTAATAGCTTAATGTAATGTAAGCTACTTTATAGGTTTATAATTATTCTAAAAGAAAATTTTATAACCTCAATTTGTAGGAAAAAACAGATATTAATAACCACTGATAACTAGGTAAAATCATTGATCATTGAAACACTACTTTTATTGGTTTTATGCGCAATATGAATGAAGTAAACTACTTGTATATAGCAATAACGCTACAAGTTTACAGAACCTATGAAAACGCTTGGAATATACCGTATATCACAATAATTTCCATCTCTCTTCTATTTATTTAGCTTAATTAATTTACGCTACTTATATTTGCAAATTATATTCTAAAAAAGAGGATTGTATACTTCAATTTTTAGGCAAACAGCTATATATCACTGATAACTAGCTAAAATCATTGAAACACTACATTGTATGGCTTAATAAAAGCAATATAATATTAAAACTATTTGTATATATAAAAATAACGGCTACAGTTTAGAAAACTATGAAAACGCTTGCATATCCGTATAATAATTCCAATAAATAACCTCTTTCCCTTCTATTTAATAGCTTAATGTAATGTAAGCAACTTATAGGTGCAAATTATTCTAAAAAGAGGATTTTATACCTCAATTTGTAGGAAAACAGCTATATATCACCGATAAATAGCTAGTATCATTGAAAACACTACATTTTATGGGTTTATAGCAATAAGATAAGTAAAACTACTTGTATATATACAATAACGCTACAGTTTACAAGAAACTATGAAAAACGCTTGCAATATACCGTTATATCACAATAAATAACCTCTTACTCTTCTATTTAATAGCTTAATGTAATGTAAGCTACTTATAGGTGCAAATTATTCTAAAAAGAGGATTTTATACCTCAATTTGTAGGAAAACAGATATATAACACTGATAACTAGGTAAAATCATTGAAAACACTACATTTTATGGGTTTATAGCAATATAATCAGTAAAACTACTTGTATATATACAATAACGCTACAGTTTACAAGAAGCTATGAAAAAATCTTGCAATATACCGTTATATCACAATAAATAACCTCTTACTCTTCTATTTAATAGCTTAATGTAATGTAAGCTACTTATAGGTGCAAATTATTCTAAAAAGAGGATTTTTAACTTCAATTTGTAGGGAAACAGCTATAATCCCCTGAAAAACTAGCTAAATCATTGAAAACACTACATTTTATGGGTTTATAGCAATATAATAAGTAAAACTACTTGTATATATACAATAACGCTACAGTTTAGAAGAAACTATGAAAAACGCTAGCAATATACCGTTATATCATAATAAATAACCTCTTCCTCCTCTATTTAATAGCTTAATGTAATGTAAGCTACTTATAGGTGCAAATTATTCTAAAAAGAGGATTTTATACTTCAATTTGTTGGAAAACAGCTCTACATCACCGATAAATAGCTAATATCATTGAAAACACTACATTTTATGGGTTTATAGCAATATGATAAGTAAAACTACTTGTATATATACAATAACACAACAGTTTACAAGAAACTATGAAAAACGCTTGCCATATACCGTTATATCACAATAAATTTCCCCCTACTCTTCTATTTAATAGCTTAATGTAATGTAAGCTACTTATAGGTGCAAATTATTCTAAAAAGAGGATTTTTTACTTCAATTTGTAGGGAAAACAGCTAAAAATTTCACGAAAACTACAAAAAATAATTGAAAACACTATTTTTTATGGGTTTTTAGCAATTAATAAGTAAAACTACTTTATATAACAAAACGCTACTTTTTAGAAAAAAAAACTATGAAAAACGTTGCAATATCCCTTATATCAAAATAAATCCTTTTACTCTTCATTTAATAGTTAATGAATTAAGTATTTATAGGTGCAAATTTTTTTAAAAAGGGTTTTTATACTTAATTTGTAGGAAAACAGTATTATCACCGAAAAAAATATTAAATATCATTGAAACATACTTTTTTAGGGGGTTTATAGAAATATGATAAAAACTACTTGTATAAAATTTTTAACGCTACATTTTTACAAGAAACTATGAAAAACCGAGCAATATCCCGTTTTTCCCAAAATAAATTTCCTCCTACTCTTCTTTTTAATAGTTAATTTGTAATTAAGCACTATAGGTCAAATATTCAAAAAAGAGGATTTTATACTTAAATTTGTAGGAAAAAAGTATAATCCCCGAAAATAGCTATTCATTGAAAAACACTACTTTTAGGGGGTTTTATAGAAAATTGATAAGTAAAACTCTTTAATATATAACAATAACCTAGTTTACAAAAAAATATGAAAAAACGTTTGAAAATATACCTTTTAATCACAAAAAATAACCTCTACTTCATTTACTAGTTAATGAAGTAAGCTACTTTAGGGGAAATTATTCAAAAAAAAGGAGGGATATTTTCAATTTGAGGAAAACGCTATAATCACCGATAATAGCTAATATCATTAAAAAAACATACATTTAGGGGTTTTATAGAAATATAAAAGTAAAATACTTGTATAATACAATAACGCAAAATTTTAGAAGAAATAAAAAAAACGCTTGAAAAAAAATACATTTATGGGTTTATAGCAATATGATAATAAAACTACTTGTATATTATATCAATAACGCTACAGTTTAAAAGAAACTATAAAAAAACGCTTGAAATATCCCTTTATATACAAAAATCCCCTATTACTCTTCTATTTACTAGCTTAATAATGTAAGTATTATAGGGGAAAATTTTTTAAAAAAGATGGGAGACTTCAATTTGTAGGAAACACTATATATCACGAAAAAATAGCTATATCATTGAAAACACTCTTTTTATGGGTTTATAGCAATTTAATAAGAAAAAAACATTTGAATATATACAATAACGCTAAAGTTTAAAAAAAAACTTGAAAAACGCTTGCAATATACCGTTATCACAATAAATCCCTTTACTCTTCTTTTTTAATAGCTTAATTAATGAAAGCATTTATGGGTGCAAATTATTCTAAAAAGAGCATTTTATATTTCTTTTTGTAGGAAAACAGCTAATACCGATAACTAGCTAATTCTTGAAAAACAAACATTTTATGGGTTATAGCAATATGATAAGTAAAACTTTGTATATATAAATAACGCTACAGTTTACAAAAAACTATGAAAAACCTTGCTTATACCTTTATATCCAAAAAATAACCTTTACTCTTCTTTTTAATAGCTTAATGTAATGTAAGCTACTTATAGGGAAAAATTATTTTTAAAAAGGGGTTTTTATTTAAATTTGTAGGAAACAGCTATATATCCCCGATAAATGTAATATCATTGAAAACACTACTTTATGGGTTTATGCAATATAATAAGTAAAACATTGTATAATCAAAACGCTACAGTTTAGAAAAAATTTGGGAAAAACGCTTGCAAATCCCGTTATATACAATAAAAACCTTTACTTTTCTTTTTAATAGCTTAATGAAATGAAAGCTACTTGGTAAATTTTTTAAAAAAGGATTTTTATTAAATTTATAGGAAAACAGCTATATATCACGATAATGCTAATACATTGAAAACACTACTTTTATGGGTTTTAGCTATATAAGTAAAACTACTTGAATATAAAATAACGTACATTTTACAAGAAATATGAAAAACGTTTGCAAAAAACCGTTATATCACAATAAATAACCTCTTACTCTTCTATTTAAATGCTAAGTAATGTAACAATTATAGTGAAAAATTATTCAAAAAAAGAGGTTTTATATTAAAATTTTGAGGAAAAAGTTATACAACGATAAATGCTAATATCTTTGAAAAACTACTTTTTAGGGGTTTTATAGAAATATGATAAGTAAAACACTGTATTATAAAATAACGCTAAGTTTACAAAAAACTATAAAAAACTCTTGCAATATCCGTTAATCACAAAAAATAACCTTTACTCTTCTATTTAATAGCTTAATGTAATGAAAGCACTTATGGTGATAATTATTCAAAAAAAAAAAAATTTTTTATACCTCAATTTGTAGGAAAACAAAATTATAACACTGATAACTGGTAAAAATCATTGAAAACACTAATTTTATGGGTTTATAGCAATATGATAAGTAAAAACTACTTGTATATAGACAATAACGCTACTTTTACAAGAAACTATGAAAAACGTTTTGGAATTACCTTTATATCACAATAAATTTCTTTACTTTCTATTATTACTTAATGTAAGAAAGTACATAGGTGCAAATTTTTTAAAAAAGAGGTTGTTACTTCAATTTGTGGGAAAAACAGCTATATTCACTGAAATACTAATCTTTAAAAACACTACATTTTTGGTTTTGCAATATAATAAGAAAAACTATTTGTATATATAAAAAAACGCTACAGTTTAAAAAAAACTTGAAAAACGCTTGCAATATCCCGTTATTTTCCCATTAAATAACCCTTTCCCTTCTTTTTAATAGTTTTAATTTAATGTAAGCAACTTATGGTGGAAATTATTCTAAAAAAGATTTTTATACCTCAATTTTGTGGGAAAAAACAGCTTATATCACCGATAAATAGTAGTTCATTAAAAACACTTTTTTAGGGGTTTATAGCAATAAGAAAAGTAAAACTATTTGTATATTACAATAACGCTACATTTTTACAAGAAACTATGAAAAACGTTGCAATATACCGTTAATACAAAAATAACCTCTTACTTTTATTAATGCTTAATGTAATGAAAAAGCTATTATAGTGCAAAATTATCAAAAAGAGGTTTTTATCCCTAAATTTTGTAAAAACAGATATTAAAACTGAAAACATAAAATCTTTGAAAAAACATTTAGGGTTTAAGCAATTAATCAGAAAAAACACTTTATATATACAAAAACGCTACATTTTAAAAGAGCTATAAAAAATCTTGCAATATACCGTTATATCACAAAAATAACCTCTTACCTTTTTTTTTAATGTTTAATGTAAGTAACTATTTTATAGGTAAAATTATTCTAAAAAAGGTTTTTTTAACTTAAATTGAGGGAAACAGCTATATATACTGATAACTAGCTAAAATCTTTGAAAACACTACATTTTAGGGGTTTATAGAAATATAAAAAAGTAAAACTACTTGTATATTACAATAACGCTACATTTTAAAAGAAACTATGAAAAACGCTTGCAATATCCCGTTATATCTAAAAAAAAAAACCTCTTACCTTCTATTAAATAGTTTAATGTAAGTAAGCATTTTTAAGGTGAAATTTTTCAAAAAAAGAGGATTTTATACTTAAATTTGTAGGAAAAACGCTCTACTCACCGATAAATAGCTAATATATGAAAACACTACATTTTATGGGTTTATGAAATAAAAAGAAAACTATTTGTATATAACAAAAACACAACAGTTACAAAAAAACTATGAAAACGTTGCCATAACCGTTATATCACAAAAATTTTCCCCCCTATCTTCTTTTTAATAGTTAATGTAAGTAAGCTACTTTAGGTGCAAATATTCAAAAAGAGGTTTTTATACTCAATTTGTAGGAAAACATTTATATACACTGAAAAAACTAGCAAAAAATCATTAAAAACACTACATTTTAGGGTTTATAGAAATTAAAAAAAAATAAGTAAAAAACTACTTGTATATATACAAAAACGCTACAGTTTAAAAAAACTATGAAAAACCTTGAAATAAAACCTTTAATCAAATAAATAACCTTTTACTTTCTTTTTAATGTTAATGAATGTAAGAAATTATAGGTGCAAATTATTCTAAAAGAGGTTTTTAACTTCAATTTGGGGAAAAAACAGTATATATCACCGAAAAAAATAGTAATATCTTGAAACCTACATTTTATGGGTTTATAGCAATATCTAAGAAAAAATACTTGTATATATACAAAAACGCAATTTTACAAGAAACTATGAAAAACGCTTGAAATTATCCCTTTATATCACAATAAATACCCTCTTACCTTCTTTTAATGTTTAAAATGTAAGTAACTACTATAGGTGAAAATTTATTCAAAAAAAGGGATTTTATACCTCAATTTGTAGGAACACAGATAAAACATGATAACTAGGTAAAATCTTGAAAACCTACTTTAGGGTTTTTTTAGCAATATAATCAGAAAAACACGGGTATATATACAAAAGCTACAGTTTACAAGAAGCTATGAAAAACGTTTTGAATTACCGTAATCACAATAAATAACCTTTTACTCTTCTTTTTAATGCTTAATTTTAATGTAAGTCTTATAGGTGCAAATTATTCTAAAAAAGGATTTTATACTTTAATTTGTAGGGAAAAAGCTATATATCACCGTAAATATTTAAATATCATTAAAAAACACTACATTTTAGGGTTTTGAAAATTTTAAAAAAAAATATTTGTATATATAAAATAACGCTACGTTTACAAGAAACTTCCCCCCCCCCCCCGCTTGAAATATACCTTTAAATCACAAAAATTTTCCTACTACTCTTCTTTTTAATAGCTTATGTAATGAAAAGCTACCATAGGTGAAAATTATTCTAAAAGAGGATTTTTACTAAATTTGTGGGGAAAAGAGCTATATATCACCGAAAAATAGCTAATATCATTGAAAACACTACTTTTTATGGGTTTATGGCAATATGTAAGTAAAACTACTTGTTTTCAATAACGCTACTTTTAAAAGAAACTATAAAACGCTAGCAATATACCGTTATATCCAAAAAATTTCCTCCTACTCTTTTTTTAATAGTTTAATGTAATGAAAGTACTTATAGGTGCAAATTATTTAAAAAAGAGGTTTTTATACCTCAATTGTGGGAAAAAACAGATATAAACATGAAACTAGGTAAAATCTTTAAAAAACACTACATTTTAGGGGTTTTATAGCAATAAATCAGAAAAAACTACTTGTATAATACAATACGCTACAGTTTACAAAAGCTATGAAAAAGCTTGCAATATCCGTTATATACAATAAATAACCTCTTACCTTCTTTTTAATGTTTAAATGAAGTAAGCTACTTATAGGTGCAAATTATTCTAAAAAGAGGTTTTTTTTACTTCAATTTGTGGGGAAAAACAGCTATATACACTGATAATAGCAAAAAATAATTGAAAACACTACATTTTATGGGTTTATAGCAATGATAAAAAACTATTGTATATATATATTAACGCTACAGTTTACAAAAAACTATAAAAACCGAGCAATATACCGTTATATCACAATAAATTTCCTCTACCTTCTTTTTAAATAGTTAGTAAGAACTTTAGGTGCAAATTATTCTAAAAAGGGTTTTTATACTTAAATTTTTGTGGGAAAACAGCTTATATCACCGTAAATGTAATATCATGAAAACACTCTTTTTAGGGGTTTATGCAATATGATAAGTAAAACTACTTGTTTTATATTACAATAACGCTACAGTTTACAAGAAACTATGAAAACGCTTGCAATATCCCGTTTATTTCACAATAAAAACCTCTTACTTTTAATTTACTAGCTAAGTAATTAAGCTATTTGGGGGGAAATTTATTCTAAAAAAAAGGGAGGGGATATTTCAATTTGTAGGAAAACACTATATATCACCGTAAATAGCTAATATCTTTGAAAACACTATTTTTTATGGGTTTATACAATATAATAAGAAAAAAATACTTGTATATATAAAAAACGCTCAGTTTACAAGAAACTATGAAAAACGCTTGCAATATACCGTTATATCACAATAAAAACCCTTTTACTTTCTATTTAAAAGTTTAATGAAATGTAAGCTATTTATAGTGCAAATTATTCTAAAAATAGGATTTTTATACCTCAATTTGTAGGAAAACAGATATATAACACTGAAAACTAGGTAAAATCATTGAAAAACACACATTTTAGGGTTTATAGAAAATATAATCAGTAAAACTACTTTATATATACAATAACGCTACAGTTTAAAAGAACTATGAAAAAATCTTGCAATTACCTTAATCACAATAAATAACCTCTTACTCTTCTTTTTAAATAGCTTAATGAAATGAAGCCTTATAGGTGCAAATTATTCAAAAAAGAGGATTTTTAACTTCAATTTGTAGGAAAAAGCTATTATCACTATAATACTAAAATCATTAAAAACACTCCCTTTTTGGGTTTATAGCAATATAATAAGTAAAACTCTTGAAATTAACAATAACGCTACAGTTTACAAAAAAACTTTTGAAAAACCCTTGCAAAAACCGTTTATCAAAATAAAAAAACCTTTACTCTTCTTTTTAATAGCTTAATGAATTAAGCTACTTATAGGTAAAATTTTTCAAAAAAGGGATTTTAACTTCCTTTTAAAAACACTTATATCCCAAATCTAATATCATTGAAAACACTACATTTTAGGGGTTTATAGAAATATGATAAGTAAAACCTTGTATATATACAAAAGCTACAGTTTAAAAAAACTATAAAAAAAAAAACTCTTGCAATATATTTATACACAATAAATAACCCTTACTCCTCTATTTAATAGTTAATAAGAAAGCTACTTAAGTGTAATTTTCTAAAAAGAAAAATTTTATACCTCAATTTGTAGGAAAACAGATATAAACACTGATAATTTTAAAAAATCATTGAAAAACTACATTTTAGGGTTTATAGCAATATGATAATAAAACTACTTGTATATAGACAAAAACGCTACAGTTTAAAAGAAACTTAAAAAAAAACCCCCCCCCCCCCTTGGAATATAACCTTTATATCACAAAAAATTTCCTCTTACTTTTCTATTTTTAGCTTAATTAATGTAAGCTACTATAGGTGCAAATTTTTCAAAAAGAGGATTGTAATTTCAATTTGTGGGAAAACAGCTATATTAACTGTAACTAGCAAAAATCATGAAAACATACATTTTTTGCTTTAAGCAATATAATAAGAAAAACTATTTGTATATATAAAAAAAACGCTCAGTTTAAAAAAAACTATAAAAAAACCTTTGAAATATCCCGTTATTTTCCAATAAATACCCCTTTTTCCCCTTTATTTAATAGCTTAAGAAATGAAAGCAACTTTGGGTGAAAATTTTCTAAAAAGAGGTTTTTATACCTAAATTTTTGGGAAAACAGCTATTACCGATAAATGTAGTATCATTAAAAAAATACTTTTTGGGTTTTAAGCAATAAAAAAGTAAAACTACTTGTATATATAAAATAACGCTACAGTTTACAAAAAAACTATGAAAAACGTTTGAAATTTCCGTTATATCACAATAAAAAAACCCTTTTTACCTTTTTTTAAATATTAAAAGTAAAAAAGCCTTATGGGTGATAATTTTTAAAAAGAGAATTTTATCCCTAATTTTTGTAGGAAAAACAGATATATAAACACTGTAATAGGAAAATCATTGAAAACACTACTTTTTAGGGTTTATAGCAATATAATATAAAACTACTGTATATATAAAAATAACGCTACATTTTAAAAGAAGCTAAAAAAACGTTTGGAATATACCGTTATATCACAATAAATTCCTCTTACTCTTCTATTTATTAGCTTAATGTAATGTAAGCTACTTATAGGTGCAAATTATTCAAAAAAGAGGATTTTATACTTAAATTTGTGGGAAAAAACAGCTATATATCCCTGATAACTAGCTAAAATTATTGAAAACACTACATTTTATGGCTTTATAGCAATATAATAAGTAACACTATTTGTTTTATATAAAATAACGCTCAGTTAGAAGAAACTATGAAAAACGCTTGCATATACCGTTATATCACAAAAATAACCTCTTACTCTTCTTTTTAATAGCTTAATGTAATGTAAGCACTTATAGATGCAAATTATTCTAAAAAGAGGATTTATACTTCAAATTTGTGGGAAAAAACAGCTATATATCATCGATAATTAGCCAATATCATTGAAAACACTACATTTTATGGGTTTATAGCAAAATCATAAGTAAAAACTACTTGTATATATACAATAACGCTACATTTTAGAAAAACTTTTTTTAAAAACGCTTGCAATATACCGTTATATCACAATAAATAACCTTTTACTCTTCTTTTTAATAGTTTAATGTAATGTAAGAAATTTAAAAGGTGCAAATTTTTTCAAAAAAGAGGATTTTATACTTAAAATTTGTAGGAAAACAGCTATATACACTGATAACTGCTAAAATCATTCAAAACACTACATTTTATGGGTTTATAGCAATATGATAAGTAAATTACTTGTTATATACAATAACGCTACAGTTTACCAAAAAACAATGAAAATTGCTGCAATATACCGTTATATCACAATAAAACCCTATTACTCTTCTATTTAATAGCTTAATGTAATGTAAGCTACTTATAGGTGCAAATTATTCTAAAAGAGGATTTTATACTTCAATTTTGTGGGAAAAAACAGCTATATATCACCGATAAATAGCTAATATCATTGAAAACACTACATTTTATGGGTTTATAGCAATATAATAATTTAAAACTACTTGTATATATACAATAACGCTACAGTTTAGAAAAAAACTATGAAAAACGCTTGCAATATACCGTTATACCACAAAAAATAACCTCTTACTCTTCTATTAATAGCTTAATGTAATGTAAGCTACTTATAGGTGCAAATTTTTCCCTAAAAAGAGGATTGTATACTTCAATTTGTAGGAAAAACAGCTATATATCACCGATAAATAGCTAATATCATTAAAAAACACTACATTTTATGGGTTTATAGCAATATAATAAGTAAAAACTACTTGTATATTACAATAAACGCTACAGTTTAGAAGAAACTATGAAAAACGCAAGCAATATACCGTTATATCACAAAAAATAACCTCTTACTCTTTTATTAATAGCTTAATGTAATGAAAACCTACTTATAGGTGCAAATTATTCTAAAAAGAGGTTTTTATACTTAAATTTTGTAGGAAAACAGCTATATATAAACCGATAAAAAAGCTAATATCATTGAAAACACTACTTTTTATGGGTTTATAGCAATCTGATAAGTAAAAAACTACTTGTATTATACAAAAAACGCTACTGTTTACAAGAAACTATGAAAAAACGCTTGCTATATACCGCTATATCACAATAAATAACCTCTTACTCTTCTATTATTAGGATAATGTAAGTAAGCTACTTATAGGTGCAAATTATTCTAAAAAAAGGTTTGTATAAAATTTGTAG
>JACEEZ010012077.1:0-23533 GCA_016584305.1 Chionoecetes opilio | reverse complement strand
AGGGTAAACCACTGAACGCACTCACGCGGCTTCCCGTCGGAAAAAATGCGGAATAAAAACTCACTTAACCCGCCACTCACCGACGGCTTGCACGGGAAAAAGACGAGAAAAAGTGCGCGCCGGCTCGAGAGTAGGAGAGTGACTTGTTTTGGGGTACCCTAGAAGGCATGGACGGAAAACCTGGGGAGGATGATCTGAAGATTTTTTGTACACGCAAGAATGCATAAAGTTAACGGTGGGGGGGCGAAAGAATTTTTGTTAGGGCAAAGATTGACAGGACTCGGATGTTGGGGCCCGGGCCAGGGACAACTTGGAGAACTGCCTTGACTTCGCACCAGGCAGTCGAAAAAACGTGCAGAAATCAGCTTCCGCATCACGGACCTCACTGTCACGGAAGCAATAGAGGTGAGGATGGAAGTTTGTGCACCCTAGGGCTGCCTGAAGGAACGAACAGAAGATGCAGGGGGAGGATGACGTGAAAGAATTTTTTGTTTGGGCAAAGAATCAAAAACTGCGGAGGGTATGAAGACGTGTATGGAAAGATCTGAGTCGAAGACGAACTGGGCTCGTGATGCCCGCCCAGAGAATGCGGCAGGTACAATCGAATAAACGCAATCACGACGCTCCGCGAAAAATGCGAGTGAAATTCCTAACCACTCACACGAGGCTGTCGAAATTGAGGAAAAACTCAGTTTGGCTGTGAAGGCCGTAGAGGGATAGTGACATGGAAGGCTTGCGAAATAGATTGTTGCCGGCGAGAAACGGGAATGAGATTGTTCGCAACAACTGCGGTTCGCAATAGAGTAGTGAAAAGGATGACTCCGGTCAAAAACCTGCGGGAGGATGATCATGACAAGAATTTTTGTTTTTTTTTTTTTAAAGCGGGCAAAGAAATGTACTCAACCTTGTACCGGGTGGTCTGGGGCCCGGGCCAGTATGAAAGAGTGAGTGTGTAGAGAGACATAGGGCCATCTTGATTGCCCGCCCGGCCAGACGAACTGTGGCGCAGGTACCAACTTCACTATAACCCGCCACACGACGGCTTCACGTCGGAATAAAAAAGAACGAGAATGAAAATCAGCTTCTCTCGTGCTCACACAGGCCCTCGCTATTGTCACGGGAAACCAACTCAGGCCAGTGAGGACGGTGCTGGTTCGGAGGAGTTGAGTGAGAAGGATAGTTTTGGCTACCACTATGAAGGCAGCGACAGAGTCAAAACCTGCGGGGAGGATGATCATGAAGAATCTTTTGTTTTAGCGGCCGCAAAGAAATTCAACTCAAACTTTGTACCGGGTTGGTTCTGGGCCGGGCCAGTATGGAAAGACGTGAGTGCGTAAGATGAGGACTAGGGCATCTTGATTCTGCCGCCCGGGCCAGACGAAAACTGTGCGGCAGGTACAACTTCACTTAACAACGCACATCACCGACGGCTCAGGCGGAATAAAAAATGACCCGAGAATGAAAAATAGCTTCTCTCGCTGCTCACACAGGCCCTCGCTATGTCACGGGAACCAAATCTCAGCAGTGCTGACGGGCTGGTTCGGAGGAGTGAGTGAGAGTGTGACTAGTTTGGAGCTACACTATGAATGCATGCGACAGGTCAAAAACCTGCGGTGAGGATGATCATGAAAAATTTTTGTTTAGCGGCAAAGAAATTCTACTCAAAACTTGTACGGTGTGGTTCTGGGGCCCGGGCCAGTATGGACAGACAGTGAGTGGTTAACGATGAGACTAGGGCATCTTGATTCTGCCCGCCGGCAGACGGACACTGTGGCGGCAGGTACAAACTCTCACTTAAACAAGACACATCACGACGCTTCACGCGGAATAAAAATGACGAGAATGAAAAATCAGCTTTCTCGACTGCTCACACAGGCCCTCTCATGTCACGGGAAACCAACTCAGCAGTGCGGACGGGGCTTGGTTCGGAGGAGGTGTGAGTGAGAGTGACTTAGTTTTGGGCTATCCCTATGAGGCATGCGACAGCGGTCAAAAACCTGCGGGGATGGATGATCCATGAAAAGAATTTTTGTTTAGCGGCAAGAAATTCTACTCAAACTTGTACGGGGTACTGGGCCCGGGCCAGTATGGAAAGAGTGGGGTAAGATGAGACTAGGGAATTCTTGATCTGCGACCCGGCCAGACGAACTGTGGCGGCAGGTACAACTCATCACTATAACCCCGCACAGCACCGACGGCTTCACGTCGGCAAAAAAATGAGAGAATGAAAAAGCAGCTTCTCTCGCTGCTTCACCAAAGGCCCTCGCTATTGTCACGGGAACCAACTCAGCAGTGCTGGACGGGCTGGTTCGGAGGAGTTGAGTGAGAGTACTTAGTTTTGGCTACCTATGAAGGCATGCGACCGGTCAAAAACTGCGGGAGGATGATCATGAAAGGGATTTTGTTTAGCGCAAGAAATTCTACTCAAATGGTACGGGTGGTTCTGGGAGCCCGGGGCCAGTATGGAAGACGTGAGTGGTAGGTGAGACTAGGGATTGATTCTGCCCGCCCGGCCACAGGACGAACTGTGGGCGGCAAGGTACACCTCTCACTATAAACCCAGCACACACCGAGGCTCACGTCGGAAAAAATGACGAGATAATGAAAAATACAGCTTCTCTCGGCTGTCACACAGGCCTCGCTATTGTCACGGGAACAACTCAGCAGGCTGGACGGGTGGTTCGGAGGAGTGAGTGAGAGTGACTTAGTTTTGGCTACCTATGAGGCATGCGACAGGTCAAAATACCGCGGGGAGGATGACATGAAAAATTTTTTGTTTAGCGGCAACAAAGAAATTCTACTCAAACTTGTAACCGGGTGGTCTGGGGCCAGGCCAGTATGGAAAGGACCCGTGAGTGGTAAGATGAGACTAGGGCATCTGATGTCTGCCCGCCCGGCCAGGCGAACTGGTGGCGGCGGTACAACTTCACTATAACCCCGCCACATCACCGACGGCTTCACGTCGAATAACCCCCCAAATGACGAGAATGAAAAAATCAGATTCTCTCGCTGCCTCACACAGGCCCTCGTATGTTCACCACGGGGAACAAATCTCAGCAGTGCGGACGGGCTGGTTCGGAGGAGTTGAGTGAGATGGACTTAGTTTTGGCTACCCTATGAAGGCAGCGAAGGTCAAAAACCTGCGGGAGGATGACCATGAAAGAATTTTTTGTTTAGCGGCAAAGAAATTCTACTCAAACTTGTACCGGGTGGTCTGGGGCCGGGCCAGTATGGAAAAGACAGTGAGGGTAAGATGAGACTAGGCATCTTGATTTCTGCCCGCCCGGCCAGGACGAAACTGTGGCGCAGGTACAACTCCTCACTATAACACGCACATCACCGACGGCTTCAAAGTCGAATAAAAATGACGAGAATGAAAAATCAGCTTATCGCGCTGCCAACAGGCCCTCGCTATTGTCACGGGACCAACGCAGCAGTGCTGGACGGGCTGGTTCGGAGGAGTTGAGGAGATGACTTAGTTTTGCACCCTATGAAGGCATGCGAAGAGGTCAAAAACCTGGGGGAGGATGATCATGAAAGAATTTTGTTTTAGCGGCAAACAGAAAATTTACTCCCCAAACTTTGTACCGGGGGGTCTGGGGCCGGGCCATATGGAAAGACGTGAGTGGTAGATGAGGGACTAAGGCATCTTGATTCTGCCCGCCGGCCAGACGAACTGTGGCGGCAGGACAACTCTCACTATAACCCGCACATCACGGACGGCTTCCACGTCGGAAATAAAACAGAACGAGAATGAAAAATCAGCTGCTTCGCTGCTCACACAGGCCCGCTATTTTACGGGGAACCAACTCAGCAGTGCTGGACGGGCTGGTTGGAGGAGTTTGCGGGGAGTGGACTTAGTTGGCCTACTATGAAGGCAAGCGACAGGGTCAAAAACCTGCGGGAGGATGATCATGAAAGAATTTTTTGTTTAGCGGCAAAGAATTACTCAAACTTGTACGGGTGGTCTGGGGCCGGGCCAGTATGGAAAGAAGTGAGTTGGTAAGATGAGACTGGGCATCTTGATTCTGCCCGCCCGGCCAGACCACGAACTTGGCGACAGGTTACAACTCTCACTCTAACACGCACATCACCGACGGTCACGTCGGATATAAAAATGACGAGAATGAAAAATTAGCTCTACTCGCTGTCACACAGGCCCTCGGTATCGTCACGGGAACCAACTCAGCAGTGCTGGACGGGCTGGTCGGAGGAGGTTTTGAGTGGAGAGTGGACTTAGTTTTGGCTACCCTATGAAGCATGCGGACAGGTTCAAAAACTGGGGAGGATGATCAGAAAGAATTTTTTGTTTAGCGGCAAAGAAATCTATCAAAAACTTGTACCGGGTGGTCTGGGGCCCGGGCCAGTATGGAAAGACGTTGAGTGGTAAGATGAGACTAGGGCATCCTGATTCTGCCCGCCCGGCCAGGGACGAAGGGCGGCAGGTACAAAACTCTCCTATAACCCCGCCATCACGACGGGCTTCACGTCGGAAATAAAAAATGGACGGAGGAATGAAAATCAGCTTCTCTCGCTGCTCACACAGGCCCTCGCATTGTAACGGGAACCAACTCAGCAGTGCGGACGGGCTGGTTTCGGAGGAGTTGAGTGAGAGTGACTGTAGTTTTGGCTACCCTATGAAGGCATGCGACAGGTTCAAAACCTGCGGGAGATGATCATGAAAGAATTTTTTGTTTCGCGGCAAAGAAATTTACTCAAACTTGTACCGGGGTGGCTGGGGGCCCGGCCCAGTATGGAAAAGACGTGAGTGGTAAGATGAGACTAGGGCATCTTGATTCTGCCGCCCGGCCAGACGACTGTGGCGTGCAGGTACAACTTCCCTATTAACACGCCCATCACGACGGCTTCACGTCGGAATAAAAGTGACGAGACATGAAAAATTACAGTCTTCCTCCGCGTCACACAGGGGCCCTCCTATTGTAGGGACCAAATCAGCAGTGCTGGACGGGCTGGGTCGGAGGAGTGGAGTGCGAGTGAACTTAGTTTTGGCTACCCTATGAAGGCATGCGACAGGCAAAAACCTGCAGGGGAGGATTGATCAGGAAAGAATTTTTTGTTTAGCGCAAGAAATTCTACTCAAAATTGTAAGGGTGGTTGGGGCCCGGGCCAGTATGGGAAAGACGTTGAGTGGTACGATAGAAAACCTAGGCATCTTGATCTGCCCGCCCGCCAGACGAAACTGTGGCGGCAGGTACAAACTCCACTATAACCCGCACATCACGACGGCTTCACGTCGGAATAAAAATGAACGAGAATGAAAAAATATACGCTTCTCTTCGCTGCTCACACAGGCCCTCGCTATTTCACGGGAACCAACTCAGCAGGAGGGACGGCTGGTTCGGAGGAGTTGATGAGAGTGACTAGTTTTGGCTACCCTATGAAGGCAAGCGACAGGTCAAAACCTGCGGGATGGATGATCATGAAAGAAGTTTTTGTTTAGCGGCAAAGAAATTCTACTCAAACTTGTTACCGGGTGGTCGGCGGCCCGGGCCAGTATGGAAAGACGTGAGTGGTAAGAGGAGACTAGGCATCTTGATTCTGCCGGCCGGCCAGGACGGAACTTGCGGCTAGGTACAACTCTCACTAAACACGCCACATCACCGACGGCTTCACGTAGGAATAAAATGACGGAATGGAAATCAGCTTCTCTCGCTGCTCACACAGGCCCTCGCTATGTCACGGGAACCAACTCAGCAGTGCTGGAACGGGTGGTCGCAGGGTTGAGTGTGAGTGACTAAGTTTGGCTCCCTATGAAGGCATGCGACAGGTCAAAACCTGCGGGAGGATGATCATGAAGAATTTTTGTTTAGCGGCAAAGAAATTCTACTCCAAATGTACCGGGTGGTCCTGGGGCCAGGGCCAGTATGGAAAGACGTGGAGTGGTAAGATGAGACTAGGCATCTGATTCTGCCCGCCCGTGACAGACGGAACTGTGGCGGCAGGTAAAAACTCTCACTATAACCCCGCACCATCACGACGGCTCACGTCTGGAATAAAAATGACGAGAATGAAAAAATCATCTTCCCTCGTGCTCACAAGGGCCTCGCCTATGTCACGGGAACCAACCTCAAGCAGTGCTGGACGGGCTGGTTCGGAGGAGTTGAGTGAGAGTGACTTAGTTTTGTATACCCTATGAAGGCATGCGACAGGGTCAAAAACCTGCGGGAGGATGATCATGGAAAGAATTTTTTGTTTTAGCGGCCAAAGACATTCTACTCAAACTTGTACGGGGTCTGGGGACCGGGCCAGTATGGAAAAAAGCGTGAGTGGTAAGATGAGACTAGGGCATACTTGATCTGCCCGCCCGCCAGACGAACTGTGGCGGCAGGTACACTCTCTTTACTATAAACCCCGACAATCACCGACGGCTTCACGTCGGAAATTGTAAAAATGACGAGAATGAAAAAATCAGCTTCTCTCGCTGCTACACAGGCCCTCGCTATTGTCACGGACCAACTAAGCAGTGTGGACTGGGCTGGTTCGAGGAGTTGGTGAGGAGTGACTTAGTTTTGGATACCCTATGAAGCAGCGACAGGTCAAAACCTGCGGGAGATGACATGAAAGAATTTTTTGTAGCGCAAAGAAATTCTACTAAACTTGTAACGGGTGGTCTGGGGCCGGGCCAGTATGGAAAGACGGAGTGGTAAGATGAGGGATAGGGACATCTTGTTCCTGACCGCCGGCCAGACGAACTGTGGCGGCATGGTACAACTCTCACTATACACCCGCAACATTCACCGACGGCTCACGTCGGAATAAAAATGACGAGAATGAAAAAGCAGCTCTCTCGCCTGCTCACAAGGCCCTCAGCTATGTAACGGGAACAAACTCAGCAGGCTGGACGGGGCTGGTTCGAGGAGTGGAGTGAGAGTGACTTAGTTTTGGTACCTATGAAGGCATGCGACAGGTCAAAAACCTGGCGGGGAGGATGATCATGAAAGAATTTTTGTTAGCGGCAAAGAGAAAATTTCTAATCAAAAACTGTACCGGGTGTGGGGCCCGGGCCCAGTATGGAAAGACGTGAGTGTACGATGAGACTAGGGCATCTGGATTCTGCCCGAGCCCGGCCAGAGAACTGTGCGGCAGGTACAAACTCTCACTATAACCACGCAAATCACCGACGGATTCAGTCGGAATAAAAATGACGAGAATGAAAAATCAGCTTCTCCTTCGCGCTCACACCAGGCCCCGCTATTGTTCACGGGAACAATCAAGCAGTGCTGGACGGCTGTTCGGAGGAGGGTGGGGGTTGAGGAGAGCTGGACTAGTTTTGGCTACCCTCATCTATGAAGGCATGCGACAGGTCAAAAACCTGCGGGAGAGGATGATCATGAAGAATTTTTTGTTTAGGGCCAAAAGAAAGTCTACTCAAATTGTACCGGGTGGTCTGGGGCCCGGGCCAGTATGGAAAGACGTGAGTGGTAAGATGAGACTAGGGCATCTGATTTCTGCCCGCACGGCAGAAGACAACTGTGGCGGCAGGTCCAAATCGCACTATAACAAGCACATCACGGACGGCTTCACGTCGGAATAAAAATGACGAGAATGAAAAAATTCAGCTTCCTCTCGCTGCTCCCCCCCCCCCACACAGGCCCACGCTATGTCACGGGAACCAAACTTAGCAGTGCTGGACGGGCTGGTTCGGAGGAGTTGAGTGAGATGACTTAGTTTTGCTCCGCTATAAGGCATGCGACAGTCACAAACTGCGGAGGATGAAATCATGAAGATTTTTGTTTGTGTGGGGGGGCGGCAAAGAAATTCTACTCAAACTTGTACCGGGTGGTCTTGGCCCGGGCCCATATGGAAAGACGTGAGTGTTAAGATGAGACTGGGCATCTTGATTCTGCCCGCCCGCCAGACGAACTTTGGCGGCAGGACAACTCTCACTTAAACCCGCACATCACCGCGCTTCACGTCGGAATAAAAATGACGAAATGAAAAATCAGCTTCTCCTCGCTGCTACACACAGGCCCTCGGATATTGGTCACGGGAACCAAATTCAGCAGTAGCTGGACGGGCTGGTTCCGCGAGAGTGAGTGAGATGACTTAGTTTTGGCTACCCTATGAAGGCATGCGACAGGTCAAAAATCCCTGCGGGAGGATGATCATGAAAGATTTTTGTTTATCGGCAAGAATTCTACTCCAAGACTTGTCCGTTGGTCTGGGGCCCTGGCAGTATGGAAAAGACGTGAGTGGTAAGATGTATACTAGGGCATATTGATTCTGCCCCGCCCGTCCCAGACTAACTGTGGGGCAGTACAACTCTCACTATAACACGCACATCACCGACTGCTTTCAGTCGGAATAAAACTGAAGGAGAATGAAAAATCAGCTTCTGCTCGCTCTCACACATGCCCTGCGCGTATTGGTTCACGGGAACCAACTCAGCAGTGCTGGACGGGCTGTTCGGAGGAGTTTGAGTGAGAGTGACTAGTTTTTTGGCTACCCTATAAGGCATGCCGACAGGTCAAAAACCTTCGGGAGGATGATCCTGAAGAATTTTTTGTTTAGGCGGCAAAGAATTCTACTACTCAACGTGTTACCGGGTGGTCTGGGGCCCGGGCTAGTAATGGAAAACCTGTGAGGTGGTAAGATGAGACCCAGGGCATCTTGATTCTGCCGCCCGGCCGGAGACAGACTGTGGCGGGCAGGTACAACCTCTCACTATAACCCGCACATCAACCGAGGACGCTTCACTTCGAATAACAATGACGAGAATGAAAATCAGCTTCTCTCGCTGCTCACACAGGCCCTCGCTATTGTCACGGGAACCGAACTCAGGCAGTGCTGACGGCTGTTCGTAGGAGTTGAGTGAAGTACTTATTTTGGCTACCCTATTAGGCATGCGACAGGTCAAAAACCTGCGGAGGATGATCATGCAAGAATTTTTTGTTAGCGGCAAAGAAATTCATACTCAAACTTTTACCGGTGGTCTGGGGCCCGGCCAGTTATGGAAGAACTTGAGTGGTAAGATGAACTAGGGCATCTTGAGTCTGCCGCCCGGCCAGACGAACTGGCTGGCGTCTAGTACAACTCTCACTATACACGCACATCCCCGGCTTCACGTCGGAATAAAATGACGAGAATGAAAACATCAGACGCTTCTCTCGCGCTCACAACAGGCCCTCGCTATTGTCACGGAACCAACTCAGCAGTGCTGGACGGGCTGTTCGGAGGAGTGAGTGAGAGTGACTTAGTTTGGCTACCCTATAAGGCATGCGACAGGTCAAAAACCTGCGGGAGATGATCATGAAAGAATTTTTTGTTTAGCGGCAAAGAATTCTACTCAACTGTACCGGGTGGTCTGGGGCCCGGGCCAGTATGGAAAGACGTGATTGTTAAGATTGGGACTAGGGCATCTTTGATTCTGACCGCGCCGGCCAGACGAACTGTGCGGCAGGTACAACTCTCACTAATAAAACCCGCACTCACCGACTGCTTCACGTCGAAGAGAAAATGACGAAGGAAAAATCAGCTTTCTCTCGCTGCTCACACAGGGCCCTTCTCTATTGTCACGGGAACCAACTCAGCAGTGCTGGAGGACGGTCTGTTTCGGAGGAGTTGAGTGAGAGTGACTTTAGTTTTGGCTACCCTATGAAGGCATGCGACAGGTTCAAAAACCTGCGGTAGATGATCATGAAGAATTGTTTTGTTTAGCGGGCAAAGAAATTCTACTCAAACTGTACGGGTGGTCCTGGGGGCCCCGGGCCATTATGGATAAGGACGTGAGTGTTAAGATGAGACTAGGGCATCTTTGTTCTGCCCGCCCGGCCAGACGAACTCGTGGCGGCAGGTAACAACTCTCACTATAACACGGCACATCACCGACGGCTTCACGTCGAATAAAAATCACGAGAAATGAAAAATCAGCTTCTCTCGCTGCTCACACAGGCCCTGCGCTATTTTTCACGGAACCACTCAGGCAATGCTGGGACGGTCTTGTTCGGAGGATTGAAGTGCGAGTGGACTTGTTTTTGGCTACCCTATGAAGGCTGCGACAGGTCAAAAACCTGCGGGAGGATGCTCATGAAAGAAATTTGTTGTTTAGCGGCAAGAAATTCTACTCAAACTTGTTAACGGGTTCCCTGGTCCCGGGCCAGTTATGGAAAGACGTGGAGTGTAAGATGAGACTAGGCATCTTGATTCTGCCCGCCCGACCAGACGAACTGTGCGGCAGGGTACAACGCTCACTATAAACCCGCACAATCACCGACGGCTTCACTTCGGAATAAAAATGACAGAGAATGAAACATCGAGCTTCTCTCGCGCTCCACAGCCCTCGCTATTGTCACGTGAAACCAACTCAGCAGTGCGGACGGGCCTGTTCGGAGGAGTTGAGTGAGAGTGACTTAGTTTTGGCTACCCTATGCAGGCATTCGACAGGTCAAAAACCTGCCGGGGGATGATCATGAAAGAATTTTTTGTTTAGCGCAAGAAATTCTACTCAAACTTGTACCGTGTGGTCCTGGGGCCCGGGCCAGTTGGAAAGACGTGAGTGTAAAGATGAGGACTAGGGCATCTTGATTCTGCCCGCGCCGGCCAGACCGAACTGTGGCGGCAGGTACACTCTCACTTAAACCCGCACATCACCGACGGCTTCACGCGAATAAAAATGACGAGATGAAAATCATCTTCTCCTCTCTGCTCACACAGGCCCTCGCTATTGTCCAAGGGAACCAACTCCAGTCAGTTGGCTGGACGGCTGGTTCGGAGGAGTTGAGTGAGATTGACTTAGTTTTTGGCTACCCTATGAAGGCATGCGACAGGGTCAAAAACCTGCGGAGGATGATCACTGAAAGCATTTTTTTTTTAGCGGCCAAGAAATTCTACTCAACCTTGTACCGGTGGTCTGGGGCCCGGGCCATTATGAAAGACGTGAGTGGTAAGATGAGACTAGGGCATCTTGATTCTGCCCGCCCCGGCAAACGAACTGTGGCGGCAGTACAGCTTCTCACTATAACACGCACATCCACACCGACGGCTTCACGTCGATAACATGCGAGAATGAAAAAATCAGCTTCTCCGCTGCTCACCATGCCCTCGCTATTGTTCACGGGAACCAACTCAGCAGTGCTGGACGGTCTGGTTTCGGAGAGTTGAGTGAGAGTGACTTAGTTTTGGGCTACCCTTGAATGCAATGCGACAGTCAAAAAACCTGCGGGAGGATGAATCATAAAGAATTTTTTGTTTTACGGCAAAGAAATTCCTACTCAACTTGTACCGGTGGTCTGGGCCGCGGGCCAGTATGGAAAGACGTATGGTAAGATATGACTGGGCATCTGATTCTGGCCCGCCCGGCCAGACGAACTGTGGCGGCAGGTACAACTCTCCACTATAACACGCACATCACCGACGGCTCTCGTCGGGATAAAGAAATTGACGAGAATGAACAATCAGCCTTCTCTCGCTGCTCACACCAAGTGCCCTGCCGCTTATTGTCCACGGGAACCACGCAGCGTGCTGGACGGTGCTGGTGTCGGAGGAGTTGATGCGAGAGTGGACTTAAGTTTTTTGGCTACCCTATGAAGGCATGCGACAGGGTCAAAAACCTGCGGTGAGGATGATCATGAAAGAATTTTTTTGTTTAGCGGCAAAGAAATTCTATCAAATGTACCGGGTGTGTCCTGGCCCGGTCCCGTAATGGATAAAGAACGTGAGTGTTAAGATGAGACTAGGGCATCTTGATTCGGCCCGCGCCGGCCAGACGACTTTGGCGGCAGGTACAACTCTCACTGAAACCCGCACATCACCGACGGCTTCACGTCGGAAATAAAATGACGAATGACTAAGCAGCTGCTCTCTCTGCTCACCAACAGGCCCTCCTATTTGTCACGGGAACCACTCCAGCAGTGGCTGGACGGGCCTGGTTCGGAGGAGTGTGAGTGGAGAGTGACCTTAGTTTGCTACCCTGATGAAGCATGCGACAGGTCAAGAAACCTCGGGAGGATGATCATGAAAGAATTTTTTGTTAGCGCAAAGAATTCTTACTCAAACGTTGTACCGGGTGGATCCTGGGGCCCCGGCCGTTGGAAAGACGTGAGTGGTAAGATAGACTAGGCATCTTGAGTCCTTGCCCGCCCGGCCATACGACACTGTGCGGCAGGTACACTCTCACTAGAAACCCGCGACATCACCGACGGCTTCAACGTCGGAAAATAAAAATGACGAAATGAGAAAAATCAGCTTCTCTCGCTGCTCACCCAGGGCCTCTCGGCTATTGTCACGGGAACCAACTCAGCAGTGCTTGGACGGTCTGGTTCGAGGAGTTGAGTGAGAGTGACCGTTAGGTTTGGCTACCCTATGAGGCATGCGACAGGTCACAAACCTGACTGGGATGATGATCATGCAAGAATTTTTTGTTTAGGCGGCAAAGAATTCTACTCAAACTTGTTACGGGCTGGTGGTCTGGGGCCCCGGGCCAGTATGAAAGAACTTTGATGTAAGATGAGACAGGCGCTTGATTCGGCCCCCCGCCAGACGAAAACTGTGGCGCAGTACATACTCTCACTATAACACGCACGATCACCGACGGCTTTCACGTCGGAATAAAAATGACGATATTAAAAATCAGGCTATCTCTTTCGCTGCTCACCCACAGGCCCTCGCTATTTGTCACGGGGAAAACCAACTCAGCAGTGTCTGGACGGGCCTGGTTACGAGGATTTGAGTGAGAGTGACTTAGTTTTGGCTACCATAAATATGAAGGCATGCGACAGGTCAAAAACCGCGGAGGATGATCATTGAATAATTTTTTGTTTAGAGCGGCGGAAGAAATTCTACTCAAACTTGTACCGGGTGGTCTGGGGCCCGGGCCAGTATGGAAAGACGTGAGTGGTAAGATTAACTAGGGCATCTTGAATTCTGCCTCGCCCGGCAACGAACTGTGGCGCATGTACAACTCTCCTATAAACCGCCATCACCGCGGCTTTCACGTCGGAATAAAAATGACGAGAATGACAATATCACTTTCTCTCCTGCTCCCGGCCCTAACTCCTATTGTTCACGGAACCAACCTCAGCAGTGCGGGACGGGCTTGTTCGGAGGAGTGTGAGTGAGAGTGACTAGTTTTGGCTACCCTATGACGAGGCATAGCGACACGTCAAAACCTGCGGGAGGATGATCATGTAAAGAATTTTTTTGTTTAGCGGCAAATAAAATTCTACTCAACTTGTACCGTTGGTCTGGGGCCCGGGCCATATGGAAAGACGTGATTGGTAAGATAACATTAGGGCATCTTGATTCTGCCCGCCCGGCCAGAACGACCTGTGGCGCAGTACAACTCCTCCTATAAACCCGAACTCACCGCGGCTTCACTCGGAATAAAATGACGAGAATGAAAAATTCAGCTTCTCTCGCTGCTCACGACAGGCCCTCTCTATTGTCACGGGAACCAACTCAGCGTGCCTGGACGGCTGGTTCGGAGGAGTTGAGTGAGAGTGACTTAGTTTTGCTACCCAGGAAGCAATGCGACAGTCAAACCTGCGGGAGGATGAATCATGAAGAATTTTTTTGTTTAGCGGCAAAGAACATTCTACTCAACTTGTACCGGGTGGTCTGGGGCCCGGGCCATTATGGAAAGACGTGAGTGGTACGAGGAGACTAAAGGGCATCTTGATTCTGCCCGCCCGGCCAGACGACTGTGGACGCAGGTTACACTCTCACTATAGACACGGCACATCCCGACGGCTTCACAGTCGGAATAAAAATGACGAGAATTAAAAATCAGCTTCTCTTCGCTGCTCACGAAAACAGGCCCCTCGCTATTGTCACGGGAACCACTCATCCGTGCTGGACCTGGCGTTTCTGAGAGTTGAGTGAGAGTGACTTCGTTTTGCTACCCTATGAGGCATGCGACAGGTCAAAAACCTGCGGAGGATGATCATGAAGATTTTTTTTCAGCGGCGAAAGAAATTCTACTCAAACTTGTACCGGGTTGTCTGGGGCCGGCCATATGGAAAGAACGTGAGTGGTTAAGAATAGACTAGGGCATCTTGATTCTGCCGCCCGGCCATACGAACTGTGGCGGCAGGTCCACTCTCACTATACCCTGCACATCACCGCGGCTTTCACGTCGGAATAAAATGACGAGATGAAAATCGCTTCTCTCGCTGCTCACACAGGCCCTCGCTATTTGTCACGGGAACCACATCAGCAGTGCTGGACGGCTGTTCGGAGGAGTTGATGAGAGTGACTTAGTTTTGTGGCTACCCTATGAGGCATTCGACAGGTCCAAAAACCTGCGTAGGATGGATCCATTAAAGAATTTTTTTGTTTAGCGCAAGAATTCTAACTCACCTTGTACGGGTGGTCTGGGGGCCCGGGCCAGTAGGGAAGACGTGAGTGGTAAGCTGAGACTAGGGCATCTTGATTCTGCTCCCCGGCCAGACTAACTGCGTGGCGGCAGGTACAACTCTCACTATAACCTGCACATCACCGCGCTTCACGTCGGAATAAAAAATGACGAGAATGGAAAAATCAGCTTCTCTCGCTGCTCACCACGCCCTCGTCTATGTGTCACGGGAACCACTCAGCAGTGGCGGACGGGCTGGTTCGGAGGAGTTTTTATGAGCGTGACTTAGTTTTGGCTACCCTATGAAAGGCATGCGACAGGTCAAAACCTGCGGAGATATCAAGATAAGAATTTTTTGTTTAGCGTCAAAGAAATTTCACTCAAACTTGTACGGGTGGCTGGGGCCCGGGCCAGTATGAAAAAAGACGTGAGTGGTAGATGAGACTATACGGGCATCTTGATTCTGCCCCCCGCCAGACGAACTGTGGCGGCAGTACAACTCTCACTATAAACGACCACATCACCGCGGCTTCACGTCGAATAAAAAATGACGAGATGAAAAATCCTCTTCTCTCTCGCGCTCAACAGGCCACTCGCTAGTTGTCACCGGTGAACCGACTCAGCGCAGTGCTGACGGGCTGTTCGAGGATTGAGTGGAGAGATACTTAGTTTTTTGGCTACCCTAGAAGGGCATGCGACATGGTCAAAACCTGCGGGAGGTGATCTGAACTAATTTTTGTTTAGCGGCAAAGAAATTCTACTCAACTTGTACGGTGGTCGGGGCCCGGGCCAGTATGGAAGACGTGAGTGGTAAATGAGACTCGGGCTATCTTGAGTCTGCCCCCGCGGCCAGACAAATGTGGCGGCAGTACAACCTCTCACTATAAACCCCACATTCACCGACGGCTTTTCACTCGAATAAAAATGACGAGATGAAAATCAGCTTCTCTCGCTTCTCACAACAGGCCCTTCGCTATTGTCACGGACCAACTCAGCCGAGTGCTGGACTGGCTGGTTCAGAGGAGTTGAGTGGAGTGGAACTTAGTTTTTGGCTAGCCTATGAAGGCATTCGCCAGGTCAAAAACCGCGGGGGATGATCAATGAAAGAATTTTTTGTTTGCGGCGAAGAAATTCTACTCAAACTTGTACCGGGTGGTCTGGGCCGGCCAGTATGGAAAACGTGAGTGGTAAGATGAAGGGCATCTTGATTATGCCCGCCCGCCAGTCGAACTGGCCAGGCAAGTCTCACTTAACCAATCACGACGGCTCACGTCGGAATAAAAATGACGATATGAAAAATCAGCTTTCTCGTGCTCCACAGGCCCTCGCTATTGCAGGAACAACTCAGCAGTGCTGGACGGGCTGGTTCGGAGGAATTGAGTGAGAGTGACTTTGACCTTGGCTGCCGTCAAAAACCTGCGAGATTCACGGAAAAATTTGGAGTTTGGAAAAATTTTCGAGAAATTGTACCTGGGTTGGGCCCGGGCCATAGGAATGGACGGAGTGGAAGATGAGACAGGGCATCTTGATTCTGCCCCGCCCGGCCAGACGACTGTGCGGCAGGTACATACTCTCACTATAACACGCACATCACGACGGACTTCACGTCGGAATAAAAATGACGAGAATGAAAATCAGCTTCTGTCTCTCGCTTGCTCGACACAGCAGGCCCTCGCTATTGTCACGGTGACCAACTCAGTTCAGTGCTGGACGGGCTGGTTTCGAGAGTTGAGTGAGAGTGACTTAGTTTTTGGCTACCCTATGAATGCATGCGACAGGTCAAAAACCTGTGCGGGAGGATGATCATGAAGAATTTTTTGTTTAGCGCAAAGAAATTCTACTCAAACTTGTACCGGGTGGTCTGGGTGCCCGGGCAAGTAATGTAAAGACGTAGTTGGTACAAGAAGGAAACGTACAGGGATAGGATGAAGTAACTAGGGCATCTTTGATTCTGCCCGCCCGCCAACTAACTGTGGGGGCAAGGTACAACTCTCACTATAACACGCACATCACCGACGCATTCACGTCGGATAAAAATGACGAGAATGAAAAATCACTTCTCTCGCTGCTCACACAGGCCCCATCGTCATATTGTCACGGGAACCAACTCAGCTGCTGGACGGGCTGCGGTTCGAGGAGTTGAGTGAGAGGACGTTAGTTTTTGGCTACCCCTATGAAGGCATGCGACATGTCAAAAACCTGCGGGAGGATTGATCATGAAAAGAAATTTTTTGGTTTAGGCGGCAAAGAAATTCTACTCAAACTTGTACCGGGTGGTGTGGGCCCGGGCAGTATGGAAGACGTGAGTGTAAGATGATACTAGGGCATCTTGATTTGCCCGCCCGCCATACGAACGTGGCGGCAGGTACAACTCTCACTATAACACGCACATCACCGACGGCTTCACTCGAATACAAAAATGACGAGAATGAAAAATCAGCTTCTCTCGCTGCTCACTATGTAAGGCCCTCGCTATTGTCACGGGAACCACATCAGCCGTCTGAACGTGCTGGTCTGAGGAGTTGAGTGGAGTGACTTAGTTTTTGGCTACCTATTGAAGGCATGCGACAGGTCAAAAACTGCGGGAGGATGATCACGAAAGAATTTTTTGTTTCGCGGCAAGACATTCTACTCAAACTTGTAACCGGGTGGTGCTGGGCCCGGGCAATATGGAAAGACTGAGTGGTTAAGTATGCGACTGGGCATCTTGATTCTGGGCCGCGCCCGGCAGAACGAACTTGTGGCGGCAGGTACAACTCTCACTATACACGCACATCCCGACGGCTTCCGTCGGAATAAAAACGACGAGAATGTACACATCATCTTCTCTCGCTGCTTCACACAGGCCCTCGCTATTGTCACGGAACCACCTCAGCAGTGCTGAGGGCTGGTTCGGAGGAGTTGAGTGAGAGTACTTAGTTTTGTCTGCTACACCCCAATGAAGGCCGATGCGACATGTCAAAAACCTGCGAGAGATGATCATGAAAGAATTTTTTGTTTTAGCGTCAAAGAAATTCTACTCAAACTTGTACCGGGGTGGTGTGGGGCCCCTGGCGAAAGTATGGAAAACGTGAGTGGTAAGATGAGACTAGGGCATCTTTGATTCTGCCCGCCCGGCCAACGAACTGTGGCTGCAGTACAACTCATCACTATAACAGAACCGCACATCACCGGACGGCTTTCACGTCGGAATACAAATGACGAGAATGAAAAACGCTTCTCTCGCTGCCTCACGACAGGCCCTCAGCTATTGTCACGGGAACCAACTCAGCAGTGCTGGACGGGCTGGTTCGGGGATTGATGCGAATGTGCTTAAGTTTTGGCTAAACCCTATAATGCATGCGACAGGTCAAAAACCTGCGGGAGGATGATCATGAAAGTAATTTTTTTGTATATGTCGGCAAAGAAATTCCTACTCAAACGTGTGTACCGGGTGTTGTGGGGCCCAGGCCAGTATGGAAAAGACGTGAGTGGTAAATGCGAACTAGGGGCATCTTGATTCTGCCCCCGCCCGGCCAGACCGAACTGTGTGCGGCAGGAACAAACTCTCACATAACACGCACTAAACACGGCTTCACGGTCAAAAAGGAATAAAACTGACGAAATGAAAATCAGCTTCGCTTGCTGCTCACACAGGCCTCGCTATTTGTCAGCGGGAACCAACTCAGCAGTGCTTGGACGGGCTGGTTTCGGAAGGAGTTGAGTGCGATGACTTATTGTTGGCTACCCTATGAAGGCATGCGCATGTCACACACCTGCGAGGATGATCATGAAAGCATTTTTTTTTAGCGGCAAAGAAATTCTACTCAAACTTGTACCGGGTTGTGTGGGGCCCGGGCCAGTATGAAAGACGTGAGTGGTAAGATGAGACTATGGCATCTTGATTATCTGCCCGCCCGGCCAGACGAAAACTGTGGCGGCAGGTACAACTCTCACTATAACACTCATCATCACCAGACGGCTTCACGTCGGATAAAAATGACGGAATGAAAAATCAGCTCTCTCGCTGTCACACAGGCCCTCGCTATTGTCACGGAACACTAGAGCTGGACAGGTGTTCGAGATTAGTGAGAGTGCTTGTTTGGCTACCTATGAAGATGGACAGGCAAACCTGCGGGGCTGAAAATTTTGTTGCGGCAAAGAAATTTATCACTGACCGGTGGACGGGGCCCGGCAGTATGAAACGTGATGGTAAGAACTAGGGCATCTTGATTCTGCCGCCGCAGACAATGTGCGGCAGGTACACTCTCACTATAACACGCACATCACCGACGGCTTCACGTCGGAATAAAAATGACGAGAATGAAATAAACAGGCTTCTCTTCGCTGCTCACAAGGCCCTCGCTATTGTCACGGGAACAACTCAGCAGTGCTGGACGGGCGGTTCGGATGAGTTTTAAGTGAGAGTTGACTTTAGTTGTGGCTACCCTATGAATGGCATGCGACCGGTCAAAAACCTGCGGGAGGATGATATGAAAGAATTTTTTGTTTAGGCGGCAAGAAATTCTACTCAACTTTACCGGGGTGGTCTGGGCCCTGGCCAGTATGGAAAGACGTGATTGGTAAAGATGAATAGTGGCATCTTGATTCTGCCCGCCCGGCCAGACGAACTGTGGCGGCAGTACAACTCTCACTATAAAACCCGCACATCACCGACGGCTTCACGTCGGAATAAAAATGACGAGAATGAAAATAGCTTCTCTCGCTGCTCACACAGGGCCCTCGCTATTGTCACGGGACAACCAACTCATCAGGTGCTGGACGGGCTGGTTCGGAGGTAGTTGAGGAGAGTGACATTAGTTTTTGGCTACCTATGAAGGCCATGCGGACCGTCAAAAACCTGCGGGAGTATGATCATGAAAGAATTTTTTGTTTAAGCGGCCAAAGAAATTCTACTCAACTTGTACCGGGTGGTCTGGGCCCGGGCCAGTAATGGGAAAGACGTGATGGTAGATGGAGCTATGGCATCTTGATTCTGCCCGCCCGTCCAGACGAACTGTGGCGGCAGGTACCACGCTCACTATAACAACGCGACATCACCGACGGCTTCACGTCGGAATAAAAATGACGAGTAAATGAAAATCAGCTTCTCTCGGCTGCTCACACAGGATGGGGGAACAAAAAAAAAAAAAAAAAGGCACTCCGCTATTGTCACGGGGAAACACTCAGCAGTGCTGGACGGCTGGTTCCTGGAGGAGTGTGAGTGAGAGTGACTTAGTTTTGGCTACCCTAATGAGGCATGCGACAGTGTCCAAAACCTGCGGGAGGATGATCATGAAAGAATTTTTTTGTTTAAGCGGCAAAGAAATTCCTACTCAAACTTGTAAATACCGGGTGGTCTGGGGCCCGGGCCAGTATGGAAAGACTGAGTGTAAGATGAACTAGGGCATCTTGATTCTGCCCGCCCTGCCATACGAAACTGTGGCGGGCAGGTACAACTCTCACTATAAACCCTCAACCATCACGGCACCGACGGCTTCACGTCGGAATAAAAATGACGGAAAATGAAAAATCAGCTTCTCTCCGCTGCTCACGGACAGGCCCTCGCTATTGTCACGGGAACCAACTCAGCAGTGCTGGAACCGGGCTGGTTCGGAGGTTGAGTGAGAGTGACCTTAGTTTTTGGGGCTACCCTATGAAGGCATGCGAAGTTTCCCCCCCACCCAAAAAACCTGCGGGAGGATGATCATCAAAGATTTTTTGTTTAGCGTCAAAGAAATTCTACTCAAAAACTTGTACCGGGTGGTCTGGGGCCCGGGACCGTAGGGAAAGACGTAGGTGGTAAGATGAGACTAGGGGCAATCTTGATTCTGCCGCCCGGCCATACGAACTGTGGCGGCAGTACACTCTCACTATAACACCACATCACCGACGGGCTTCACGTCGGAATTAAAAATGACGAGAATGAAAAAATTCAGCTTCTCGTCGCTGCTCACACAGCCCTCGCTATTGTCACGGGAAACAACTCAGCATGCCTGGACGGGCTGGTTTCGGAGGAGTTGAGTGAGAGTGACTTAGTTTTGGCTACCCTTAAGGCATGCGACAGTCAAAAACCTTGCGGGAGGCTGATTCATGAATAGAATTTTTTTGTTTAGGGAGCGGCAAAGAATTCTACTCTAAACTTGTACCCCGGGTGGTCTGGGGCCCGGGCCAGTATGGAGAACGTGAGTGGTAAGATGGAGACTAACTAGGCATCTTGATTCTGCCCCGCCCGGCCAGACGACTGTGGCGGCAGGTACAAACTCTCACTATAAACCCGCACATCACGAGACAGACACCGACGCTTCACGTCGGAATAAAATGACGGAATGAAAAATCAGCTTCTCTCGCGTGCTCACAAGGCCCTCGCTATTGTCACGGGAACCAACTCAGCAGTGCTGTACGGGCTGGTTCGGAGGAGTTGAGTGAGAAGTGACTTAGTTTTGGCTAACCCTATGAAAAGTAGCATCGACAGGGTCCAAAAACCTGCGGGAGGGATGATCATGAAATAATTTTTTGTTTACGGCAAAGAAATTCTACTCAAACTTGTACCGGGTGGTCTGGGGCCCGGGCCCCAGTAATGGTAAAGACGTGAGTGGTAAGATGAGACTAGGGCATCTTGATTCTGCCGCCCGGCCAGGACGAAACTGTGGCGGCAGGTAACAAATCTCACTATAAACCGCACAATCACCGGACGGCTTCACGTCGGAATCAAAATGACGAGAATGAAAAATCAGCTTCCTCGCCTGCTCACACAGGCCCTCTGCTATTGTCACGGAACCAACTCAGCAGTGCTGGACGGGGCCTGGTTCGGAGGAATTGAGTGGAGTGATTTGGCTTAGTGTTTTGGCTACCCTATGAAGGCATGCGACAGGTCAAACCTGCGGGAGGATGATCCTGAAAGAATTTTTTTGTTTAGCGGCAAAAGAAATTCTACTAAACTTGTACCGGTGTCTGGGGCCCTGGGCCAGTATGGGAAACGTGAGTGGTAGATGAGACTAGGGCAATCTTGATTTCTGCCCGCCCGGCCAGACGAACTGTGGCGGCAGGTACAACTCTCACATAACACGCAACATCACCGACGCTTCACGTCGGAATAAAAATGACGAGAATGAAAATCAGCTTCTCCTCGCTGCTCACACAGACAGGCCCTCGCTATTGTCCACGGGAAACCAACTCAGCAGTGCTGGACGGGGCTGGGTTCGGAGGAGTTGGATGAGAGTGACTAGTTTTGGCTACCCATGAAGTGCATGCGGACAGGTCAAAACCTGCGGAGGATGATCCATGAAAAGAATTTTTTTGTTTAGCGGCAAAGAACTTCCCTACTCAAACTTGTACCGGTGGTCTGGGCCCGGGCCATTAATGAAAAGACGTGAGTGGTTAAGATGAGACTAGGGCATGCTTGATTCTGCCCGCCCGGCCAGACGAACTGTGGCGGCAGGTACAACTCCACTATAACACCACATCACCGGAGGAGGGGGACGGGCTCACGTCGGAATAAAAATGACGAGAATGAAATTCAATCAGCTTCTCCTCGCTGCTCACAACAGCCTTCGCGTATTGTCACGGGAACCAACTCAGCAGTGCTGGACGTGGCTGTTCGGAGAGTTTGATTGAGTGAAGTGACTTAGTTTTGGCTACCCTATGAAGGCATGCTAAGGTCCCAAAACCTGTGGGAGGATGATCATGAAAGAATTTTTTGTTTAGCGTCAAAGAAATGGTCTACTCAAACTTGTACGGCCGGGTGGTCTGGGGGCCCGGGCCAGTATGGAAGACGTAGTGGTAAGATGAAGACTAGGGCATCTGATTCTGCCCGCCCGGCCAGACGAACTGTGGGGCAGGTACAACTCTCACTATAAACCCCGCACATCACCGACGGCTTCACGTCGGAATAAAAAATGACGGAATGAAAAATCAACTTCTCTCGCTGCTAAAAACACAGGCCCTCGGCTATTGTCACGGGAACCAACTCAGAGCAGTGCTGGACGGGCTGGTTCGGAGGAGTGAGTGAGAGTGACTTAGTTTTGGCTACCCTATGAAAGCATGCGACAGTCAAACCTGCGGGAGGATGATCATAGAAAGAATTTTTTGTTTAGGTTCGGCAAAGATTCTACTCAAACTTGACCGGGTGGTCTGGGGCCCGGGCCAAATATGGAAATGACGTGAGTGGTAAGTATGAGACTAGGGCATCTGGATTCTGCCCGCCCGGCCCGAGAACTGTGCGGCAGGTACAACTCCTCACTAAAACCCGCACATCACCGAGTCTTCAGGTCGGAATAAAAATGACGAGAAGAAAAATCCTCTTCTCCTCGCTGCTCCGACAGGCCCCTCCGCTAGTGTCACGGGAACCAACTCAGCCATGTGCTGGACGGGCCTGTTCGGATGAGTTGAGTGAGAGTGACTTAGTTTTGGCTACCCTATGAAGGCTGCGACAGTCAAACCTGCGGGAGGATGATCATGAAAGAATTTTTTGTTTAGCGGCAAAGAAATTCTACTCAAAATTGTTGTGTATCCGGTGGTCTGGGGCCCGGGCCCTATGGAAAGACGTGAGTGGTGAAGATGAGACTAGGGCATCTTTGATTCTGCCCGCCCGGCCAGAACGAACTGTGGCGGGGCAGGTACAACTCTCACTATAACAGCACATCAACCGACGGCTTCACGTCGTGAAATAAAAATGACGAGAATGAAAAATCAGCTTCGCTCGCTGCTTTCACCACAGGCCCTCGCTATTGTCACGGGAACCAACTCACAGTGCTGGACCGGGCTGGGTTCGGAGGGGTTGAGTGAGAGTGACCTTTAGTTTTTGGCACCCTATGAAGGCATGGCGACAGGTCAAATACCTGCGGGAGGATGATCATGAAGAATTTTTTGTTTAGCGGCAAAGAATTCTACTCAACTTGTACGGGTGTCTGGGCCCGGGCAGTATGGAAAGACGTGATGTAAGTGAGACTAGGGCATCTTGATTCTGCCCGCCCGGCAACGAACTGTGGCGGCAGGTACAACTCTCACTATAACCCACATCACCGACGGCTTCACGTCGGATAAATGACGAGATGAAAATCACTTCTCTCGCTGCTCACACAGGCCTCGCTATTGTCACGGGACCAACTCACGTGCGACGCTGGTTCGGGTTGGTGAGGTGACTAGTTTGGCTCCCTATGAGGCAGTGCGGGAGTCAACAAAAAACATGGGAGAGAATCGTTTAGGCTGTTTTTTTTTTTTACCGGGTCTGGTCCCGGGCCC
>JACEEZ010012076.1:0-5000 GCA_016584305.1 Chionoecetes opilio | reverse complement strand
CGTCTTTTTACAAACTTTCCGTTTTTTAACAAACATCCGTTTTTTAAAACAAACTTCCGTCTTTTAAAAAAAACATTCCGTAAATTTTTAAAACATTCCTCTTTTAAAAAACATTCCGTCTAGCAACAAACATTCAGTTTTTGCATCAACTTTCCGTCTTTGCAAAAACAAAAATATTCACCTTTTTACAAGAAAAACTTACATATCAAAATTAACTTTGACTTTTAAAAGAAATTTGACCCCTGTATTTTTTTTTTTTCATAACAAAAGAATAGTAACTTTGAACGGACTGTTGGATTTTTATTTTTTAAATATTAAATAGAAAAAATTTCAAAAAATTCCAATCGAATAAAGAATATACGTGTCGGGCTACACACTTAAAAATGGACCTGGCAAATTTACGAGCGGAATGGGGGAAAAAGATAAAAAAAAGCAGATTTTGCCCTGCACCTGGGCAACAGTAAGCAGGAATCGATGGACAGTAGGACGGTAAAGACGGTCATCACTTTCTCCCGTGGGTAGTGACAAGGCCCCTCCTTTTCCGGGGACAATCTCCGCAGTGCGTAATTTAAACCCAAAAGAGAGCGATATTCAGTTGGGGGTGGAGTGGCCTCAGGGAGTGGCGGTGACATGAGCATGGGGCCAGGAGAGACCTTGACTGACCAAAATATAACCTTTTTTTTTTAAAAAAGGTGATAAATTATTTTTTTTTTAATCATGAACCTTGTATGCAAAAATGCT
Organism: Chionoecetes opilio; assembly: GCA_016584305.1. Classification (NCBI taxonomy): domain Eukaryota; kingdom Metazoa; phylum Arthropoda; class Malacostraca; order Decapoda; family Majidae; genus Chionoecetes; species Chionoecetes opilio. Next base: position 4,259 of record JACEEZ010012076.1, on the reverse strand, counting down.
TTACTGCTTTTTCCTTTCGGGGGTGTATTGAATTATTCTTCAGATTTTCTACAAACGGCTTTCGTAATTGGGAAAAGTACCTCTTACTACATTTATCTGTGTGTAATTCCCCACCTAACTCCTCGAATTTTACAATTTTTCACTAGAAAATCAAAAGTGAAACATATCTCATTATTTTCCCTTTTTCAGAAAATTTTCCCTTATGGTGATTTCAATGTTCACCACCCCTCATTATGAAGATCATCTTTTTTCACTGACCAAATAGTGAACAAGCCTCAGTTTTCTATCCTCCAAACCTAGAGAGCTGGGCAGCACCCTACCCATTCCTGACCCCCTAGGGAGCACGCCCAACATTTTTTTTCCCCAAATACAACCCCCCTGTTACTTGTGAAAATATTCTCTCCGTTGGGTTTTCCCACGATCACAAACTTATTTATGTAACCTGTCCCATCGCTCCGGGGCCCCCTCGGGGCCCCCTAAGCGGAGGTGCTTCTGGCATTTTAACTTACTAAGTGGGAAGACCTAAGGCATTAAAACTCTATTTTTATGGAATGATTACGTTTCCATGTCGGACCCCCTCTTTTTGCGAGCGCATAACTAAGGCAAGTCCCCCTGGCATGGAGGCGTCATTCCACACACTTTCTCTAATCCTAAAGCCCGTCAAACCCTTGGTTTTAAATTTGCTTGTTCTATGCTGTCCGAAATAGAGAGGCGGCTAAGACGGAAAAGGGGGGGGGGCCATCCATCTCCCGAAAACTCATGCCCATTATATTTCATTCTTAAAAAATGTCAAAATCTTTCTAATCAAATTCCTCTCATGATTTCTGGCATCTAGCTAATAAAATCTTAAACTTTTGTTTTTCTTCATCTTCCCTCCTTTTTTTTCACCCAAGGGTCCACAGTAAAATTTATTCTAATGCTAAACTTTTCGCTCAAACCTTTTGCTGAAAATTTCCCATTGGTTTATGAAGGGGTTTTTTCCTCCTTCCCTCTGCCCTTGACTATATTATGCCCGTTATTTAATTTTCGTAATGATGTTTTATCTGCCCTTTCTGGGAATCCTCCCCAAAAGGGTTTCGGGTTTTGACGGGGGTCCCTTCTATTGTTCTCAAAAAATGGTTTTTGTGCTTGCCCCCGCCTGGCCAAAATTTTCCCCTCTTGGGCTACTACTTCCACCATTCTTCTTGTTGGGAAATTTTTTTTTTAAAAATCCAAACCGTTCCAAAAAGGGGGACCGTTCTAATTTTGACTACCGTCCCCAAATTTTACTTCCGCCTTTTTTAAAGCTTTTTAAACTGTACTTAATAAGAAGATTTTTAAGATCAGCTGTTTTAAAACTTTTTCAAAACGTGTCGGTTTTTGTAAAGGGGGGCCTATGGCTTTTCCTTTCCCAATTGAGTCTTGGGGCATCCTTTTACGGGTTTTTGGGGAAACTTTTGCTGTTGCCCTTGACTATTAAAAGCTTTTTATAGAGTCTGGGGGCAAATCTTTTAATTTTTCCAAAATAATCATTCGTTTTTTTTCCTTTTTCCTCTTTCCTTTTTTCTTAAGTTTTCTTCAAACCCTTCTATTTCGTACTGAGACATACATTGTTATTTTTGTGAGTTTCAAAAAGTGGTGTTTTCCCCCGGGTTCTGTCCTAACCCACTATATTTCTATTTTTCTTAAAGATCTTCTAAGCTAAATCAAAGCCTTATTTACTCCTCGCTGAGATTCTACCCTGCATTTTTTAAAGCGTTTATTAGACGTCCAAACCCGGCAGGAACTAAGTGATTTACGGAAAAATGCCACTGAGGGGAACTTCGATTTTCTATAATTTCTGTTGGGCCCAAGCATACCTTGTTTTTTTCAATCCTCAAAAACCCGATTTCTTATCCTATCTACTCAAAAACCTACCAGAAACGTCCCATCATCTTCAATGACCCCAAAACATCTCCTTCTACAATAAACATTTTTGGGATTACCCTTTTACTAAAAATTGAATGCAAATCTCCACTCATCTTTTGCAAAAACGTTCCCAAGAATTTGGTGTCCTGTGGCTTCGCGCCCATATTTTCTCCCTCACAGTTGCTTCCTCTGTACGGGGCCTTACCCGCCCAGTAGGGATTTAGTTCACTGTTTTGGGGGCCCACTCATCCAACCACTAAACCATTGATCAAAGTTTTCATCTATCAAACCCCCTTCCTCGATGGGCTTCAATTAAAAAAATCCGTTTGCTTCTCTTGTACATATCTTCTACCATTTTTTTTCATGCTCACTGCTTTTTAAAACTTGCTAACTGCATCCCCCCTCCCCTCCCGCGGCCTCGCGCAAAAGACTTTGTACTAAATCCCTCACTTTTTTGTCCTCTTCCTAGGACCATTGCAGATTTAATCAGATTTTTATTTTTCATCCCTTATCGGGAAGCTTGGAACTTTTTTCCTGTTTCTTTTTCTCCCCTTTCCACGCTTAAATTTTTTGCTAAGATGTGACAAGGGACCCCCGAACTAATTGGGCCCCCCCCCTATTTTTTGTATTTTCTTACTGTTCTTATAGGGCTGGCACTAAGCGAGTTTTGTGCCTCATTTTTTTGTGCTCTTTACCATCCTTTGTGATGTAAAAAAAAGGGGGAAAAAAATTTTCCGTTTTCATTAACAAAAAGGCATAAAGTGGGGGATATATTTTTTTGCATTGGATGGTCTAATGGTCAGGGTCTGGTCAGGGTAGTGCCCTGCCTGGTAATACAGTTGTAACACAGAAAAACCAGCCGCATGTCGGATCGTGGGCGCTGTTCTGGCTCCCCTACGGGTTTTACCAGTGAGGAGGTTGTGTTGAACACCCAGAGGGATTTAAAAAAAACCCCCTTTAAGGGCAGTTTAACTCACGACTCTGGACACCCAGCCAAGCATGGGTAAAATAGGGGGCGTTGGGGTTAATCCTATAGGGGTTTGCGTCCTTCCCACGGCGAGCAGAAAGGGCTAATCCTTGAATTTGATTGGCTGCGGGGGGGTTTCCCCCCCCCTTCCCCGGAAACTCCCCCCAAAGCCTACCACTGGAAGAAGTAAGGCCACGGGAGGAAATAGCCGGGGGGCGAGGAAACAGCCGCGCCCCCTTTTCACGTTCTTTTTGGGGATCCCGCCCACGCAAGACCCCCAAATGCCAAAAGCATGAGGAGGTTTTTGCATTTCATGACGAGTTTTTGGGGCAAAAGTTTGGGGAATACAGCATCTAGAGTAGTGGAAGATTTCCCTTGCCTCTCGTTTTTTTTGGGGGGTGGCCCCTACGTGCAGAGGGAGGCCCCGCCCCTCGATTACTCTACGATAAAAACCTCCGGAGGGTCTACATTGGCTCCTGGAAAGTTCTGACTTTTTCAGATGTCACCGGCTCTCCTATGGGCGAGCTTAGAAGCCCAGGGTGGAATAGTGGGGGCCCCTGGACAAGAAGGTCTGGAGTGCAGACTACATGGGGTTTTTCACTTTTACGTTGACATGAGCAATGTACCCGTCTCCGGGGGGTAGCTAGGGATTTTAGCAAACTGCGCCCTATTGTGGAGGGTTTCTCCCGGTTTATGAGCGTATAATGGTTGAGGATAAGACATTTTGGGGGTTAAAGTCCTTATTGCGTGTACGCTCCTACCGGGGGCGCATGCCGGGGAGGCATGGCCTTCCCAAAAAAAAGCCACTTCCCGGGGGGCCCCCCCGGGTCACCCGAGGCGCTTTTCCCAAATCAATAAAAAAAAAAAAACCGGCAGGAAACGTCAACTTGTCCCAGCCATAATTGGGGTCTCTTTGGCCCCCTCCACGCAGGATTGTCTCTTACAGAACATCCCCTTGGGATCAAAGATCGGTTTTAGAGTAGGGAACCCCCATGCCATCTAGCTTAAGTTGGCGTGATGGACATGCAAAAATGGGGCCCGATTCAACTCACGGTGCATTGCTGGCTTCACACTTCACCCAGCGTACCCCATATTTCCCAGGACACCCATTACCAAAGACATCGTTCGCCTTTTTAAAATCGTTATTTAGTCTCAAAGTTCACATCCATGAGTAAGACAGGGATCACAAAACGACCTGAAGAGCCCGGATCTTTGTCCTTTTATACACTACCAAAAATGTCAAAAATCGGTTGAGCGAGAGGGGCGAGAGTGCTGTGAAGTTTGAGTAGGTGTCTGGTTTTTTTCAGTGAATACAGGAGTGAGGCAAGGGGGCGTCCTTGCTCCCTCATTTTCAACACTTGTTTGGATAGGTATTTGGGGGGAAAAAAAGGGTTTGGTTAAAAAA
>JACEEZ010012075.1:0-12500 GCA_016584305.1 Chionoecetes opilio | reverse complement strand
GAAAACCCATCTTCAGTCTCTCCAAATGCCTGTTAGTGAGACGGAATATTTTACAGACATCTCCCTCTATGCATATATGTCATAGTAAAAGCGATAAGCTACGATTCCTCGATCATTCACATGCTGCCCCCGCGCCATACTGTCTTGCTCCTCATCTCTAGACATAATTTGTGTTTTGCTTTATCTACAGTCTTGCTCTCCCTGCCTTGTTGTGTGGCAGCGGAATATACATAATCCTGTCGTGCTGGCATTGAGTATTTATGCTGCATATGGTAAATAGAAAGACTGAAAGAAATACTGTTTCCAATGGTCTCACAAAAAGACTTGTATATGATGCCACAGATAATCAAATATTTATATATAATCTATTATCTTTAAATATTTTAGTAGCAGTAGTAGTATAAGTAGTAATAGCGTCAGCAACACTTAGCACCAGCAGCAGAAAAGCTATTCGTGGCAATGTTTGGCTTTGAGGAAAAAAATTCACCGCCAATAACAATACTACAAAAACAAAACGTCAGATCGAACATTTACAAAAAGTAAAAATAGGAGTACTAATTTAATTTTCTGCTGCTCCATCGATTGACTGTCAGCTGGGCAGACAGACACCAGCGGCGGAGAGGAATATTTCAGGTCTTTGTAAATACTCCCAAAGACATGCCTGTCAGGTCTTCTTTGTTTTTCCCGTGATCTGAGCTTGAGTCTTTTTATCGTTTTGTCCTGATTACTCATTTTATCATTGTCTTTTAATCCGTATTTATGCGTCCATCCGTCTGTTGCCTTTCCTTTTTCTTATTTTTTTACATCCCAAGGACTGGCCAAGGCAAGAAAAAAAAATAACAAAAAGCCCGCATAGTTGCCAGTCCCTACAAAGAAGACAGTAAGAGATTATAAAAAGGGGGGGTGGGCCAATTTAGTTCGAGAGGTGTCTTGTCACTCCTCTCTTGAAAATTTTTTTGTCGTAGGAAGGTGGAAAAATAGAAAACAGGAAGAGAGTTCCAGAGTTTACTGGTGAAATGGATGAAAAAGTGGAGATACTGGTTAACTCTTGCATTAAGAAGATAGACAGAATAGGGGTGAGAATGAGTAGAAAGTCTTGTGCAGCGAGACCGCGGGAGTTGGGGAGGCATGCAGTTAGCAAGTTCAGAAGAGCAGTTAGCATTAAAATAACGGTAGAAGAGAGCAAGAGAAGCAACATTTCGGCGATGCTTTAAAGATTGAAGACAGTCGTCAGAGGAAATGAGTTGATGAGACGAAAAGCTTTTGACTCAACCCTTTTTAGGAGAGCTGTATAAGTGGATCACCCCCAAACATGAGAGGCATACTCCATACATGGGCGGATAAGGCCCCTGTACACTCAGTGTACAGAGCAAGCAGCTGGGAGGGGGAAAAAGCTGGACGCAGACGCCACAGGACACCTAACTTCATATAAGCTGTTTTAGCAAGAGATAAAATGTGAGATTTTCAGATAACATTTTTAGTAAAGGATAGTCCAAGAATGTTCATTGTAGAAAAGAGAGACAGTTCAGTGTCGTTGAAGAAGAGGGGATAGTTGTCTGGAAGGTTTGTTGTGTAAAAGGTGAAGAAATTGGGGTTTTGAGGCATTGAACAAAACAAGGTTTGCTTTGCCCCAGTCAGAAATAATAGTAAGATCAGAAATTAGGCGCTCTGTAGCATCTCTCCGTGAATTACTTTGTTCCTGTTGAGTTTGACGTTTAATAAACGACGTTGAAAAATGCAGGGTAGAATCATCAGCGTAGGAGTGGATAGGGCGTTCAGTTAGACTTAAAATATAATTAATTAATAATAGAAAGAGAGTGGATGATAGGACAGAACCCGGAGGAACACCAATATTGATAGACTTAGGAAAAGAAAAATGATCGTCTACAGTAGCTGCAATAGATTGGTTTGAAAGGAAACTTAAGATGAAGGTGCAGAAGGTGAATGGTCACCCTTCTTAGGAACATGTTGAATGTGAGGAGTGACTCCGTCAGGACCGTAAGCCTTCCAAGGATCTAGGACAAAAAGGGCAAATAAAACATCATTCCAAAGGATCTTAATAGCAGGCATAAAAATAGTCAGAGGGTGGATGAAAAGGAGGAACAAGCCCTCCAACAACCAGAGTGGATTCTTTAGCAAAGTTTGAACAAAGAATTCAGCTTTAGAAAAAGATGAGAGCTGTGTAAAGGCTGAGCTATGTATCTGGGTGAAGCATAGGAGCGAAAGATGAAGAAAAACAATTGTTAAAAATGTTTATTGCTAGAGCCAGAAGTCACGATGAGTTTGATTTATAAAATTTTTGACATTTTCTATTGTAAGTTGAAACATTTAACATGATTACAGGCATAACTATATAGGGCATGAGTTTCAGGAGATGGACCTGTCTATCTATGAGAACTGTTTGATGAATAAGATGAGCAACAGTTAATATGTCATGCAATATATTTGCCTCCAACCATTACCCCCCCCATACACTAATAAACAAACAAGCTGAACAAAGTATTTCATCAGTATTTGAAGCATGATGAGATGTACTCTGTGAAGCCACCGGTGACGGGTGACGGCCGTCGTGCCCTTGAGTCGCCGCTACGAGTCAGGGTGAGAGGGTAGACTCGGGTCACGGCGGTCAGCTCGTCTCGCCTGGGTCAGCTTTCACTGCATGAATTTTTTCGATTATATGAGAAAACTTCATCGGTTTATTCTATACTTTTTATGGCTTTCTCTTGCCAAAATATCCTAATATATACTTACAATGGTCACCGTCCTTTCTGTTTTGCTCTGTTTTAGCGGATAGTTTGGCTGTAATGGTGATGGTTGAATCAGTGTACTCTTTGGATGGCTAATATGCGAGAATGAGTAAGCAGTCTTTTGTCGCTACAAGTGTCGTCATCGTCGGCCAGGGTCAGCACGGTCTCATTACGACCTGGCGGGCGGGTGGCATCTGGCTCGCGGCCCTCGTTCAGTACTTGCGCGCGGGATATCCTTATTAGCCTTCAGTTCTGAATCAGTCATCCTAAGGAGGGGGACCGAGAGCTGTCTGGGTTTAGGTGAGGTAATGGTGGGTGGCGGAGGCCAGTTGTGTGGTTGCGAGACACGCGAGACTGAAGACCCTGGCAGCGGGAGACGGGCAGGGAATGGCAGGGGAAAGGCAAGGGAAGGGGTAGAACGTACTCAAGGGAATGACGAAGTACATAATATCCTTCCAGTCTCACGTCTTTGTGTGACCTTTTTTACCGTCCTGGACAAATTGTATCCTGGAGGTCTTAGTGTTAAGTATCACCTCATGAGTTTGCCGCCGTCATCCCGCGATCAACACTTACCCTTATCTACAGTACACACAGCTGTTGTCATTTCCCTATCAACAAGAAAAGTAAAATGCGCCTTGAATGATTTTAAATGTTGAACTATAAGATTGAAATACCAAAAATGTTTCGTCGAAATTGTCCTTTTAGAGAAACAAAGTATAAATCAAAGACTGTATGAATAGATAGAAAATGGTATCTTTACTACTTATCTCATGTATCTATGTTTCTACAAGCATCAACATCAAGCTTCACCATATAATAATGATGATAATAATTATAATAATAATAATAATATATACATATGTATGATTTTTTGGAATATTAACATTCTTCCAATGCCTTTTTTATAAATTTTAGCTTGTAATCCATGCAAAACCAAAGCTGGATGGAATTCAGCATTCTGCGGTAACAAGTACCAGATAAAAGTTGATAACATTAACATGAATGTTCTCGCCAACACAAAACTGCAGCTCAGTACATTTGAGTCTTGAAACAAATATGGGAAAGAGGAAAAAGCAGAGGAGAAGGAATAAAAGGAGGAAGAGAAGGCGGAAGAGAGAATGAGAGGAGGAAGAGAAGGAGGAAAGAAGATTGTTGCTGATGTAGCCTCGTATTGTTTTTTTATACCATGTATAATAACGTAAGCTCAGTCATAGTTGAATATTTGATGCTCGTTAATGAGTTGACCGCATGGGTCTTATAAACTTTTCCCTATAATTATTCACGAGATATTATTGTGAACATCTGGTCATTACTTTCTTATGTTATCTATCCCCAATGGGTTGCATGACCCCATTTTACTGACTGTACTCTGTTTTTTCTCAACTTTTAATATTCTATTGAAACTCAATGAAGACCTTTAGAGAATCGACATAAAGACTTTCTGCTATCTTTACTATCGTCAACAATGTTTTGAAATCATAGTGGCGAGACCTGTTTCTAAGCCATTTATAAACATTATAAAGATAAAAGGCGGCCAGAACCGATCACTTGAACAATTAGGGAATGTGAAAGTACTGTTATACGTCCATAGAAGGCTGCTGCCCTTCATTAGACAACATCAATGGGACGTTAACATAGGAATTCTGGACATGATGTAATGTAAAATACGAGGCAATAACACCGCACGATTATAGGCGAAATAAGATAGATATCGAAAAGAGAGTACAGGATGAAATGAGCGCAGGAGGTGAGGAAAAACTGTTCGGATCGATTGGACGCTGGCTGGTATGAGGAAGTGATTGGTAGCCGCGGGGAGGGGCGCGACGAGAGCTTGAGAACAGAGGAGGGGAGGGAGGAGGGTGATAAGCGTGGAGGAGGGAGGGAAAGGATGACGGTACGGCGGGAGTGATAGTAATGATTGTGTGAATGTGTACCCTAAAGGGTCAAGAGAAAAGACACAATGATAGCGATGGACCCTGGTAGCTTAGAGTGTGTGTGTGTGTGTTTGTTTGAGCCGGGGAGAACGCCGTGATGGTATACGTGATGGTGATGTATAGCAAGGTATACGTATACTTTGGTACTTACATCATATCAGCTGGGATATACGTGTAGTACCCTATTCTCTTTATTTGCGGTCATGATCCAGTGCCTGGCTAAGTATGATACAGACACTGTTTTAGGTAATCGGTTCGATTTGATGTTATCCCAGTATTAATCATGTAAAACCGCTCTAATTTGCATGTCGTAAGCTTATGGATATCAAAGAGGTTTATATTTTCGTAAACTCGCAGATTTATGACCAAAAACGGATATGCGATAGTATATGCGTTCAGAGTTGTATTTTGGTTGTTTTTAACGGCATCGTGGTACTTTATCAAAATTAACAGAGGTATATCCACAGTTTAACAAAACATTTACAGTCATCGGATCTTAAAGTAATCGTCTAGACCCATTTTTTTTTTTCCTAATTATGTTGAATGTAAATTCAAAACACCTAATCCACCAAAAATAATTGATTTCCAGGCCTTATTTCCGTAAAAACACGACTTTTGTAAAAAGCGCGCGAAAAAAAAATCTTCCTTCCAACAGTGGTGAGTTTGAGAGGAAGAATTTGAGTGGTGCGAGCCGCTCAAACCGTGGCCACCGAGATGACAGGCCTGATAGATCGCCCGTGACGCCCACCCCAAATGAGGATCTCGCGCGCTCGACCGCTCCGCTCCCCGTACAGGTTTATTTCTCAGTTCACGCTCTTATTTATGTCGTTAATCTGAATCCTGTATTATCATCAATGGTGGTGGTGGTATTGTTGTTGTTTTTTGGTAGTGGTGGGGGTGGGGGTGGTGGTGGTGGTGGTAGAGGTGGTGCTGGTGGTGGTAGAGGTGGTGCGGTGGGTTGTGGTGGTGGTGGTATTGTTGTTGTTGTGGTGGTGGTGGTGTTTGTGGTGGTGGTGTTGTGGTGGTGGTGGTGGTTTTGTTGTGGTGGTGTGGTGGTGGGGTGGTGGTGGTGGGGTTGTGGTGGTGGTGGTGTGGTGGTGGTGGGTGGTGGTATTGTTGTGGGGTGGTGGTGGTAGAGGTGGTGGGTGGTGGTGGTGTTTGTGTAGAGGTGGTGGTGGTGGTGGTGGTGGTGGTGTTGTGGTAAGAGGTGGTGGTGTTTGGTGGTGGTGGTGGTGTGGGGGGTGGTGGTGGTGGTATTTTCAAGATGAAGAGACCATTAATAACCATCGCTATAGATTTCAAGAAAGCCTTCGACAGTGTGAAAAGAAAGCCCCTAATTGAATGCCTAAAAAATTCAGGATACATCCACACATAATTGACGTCATAATTTGACATATACCTAAATGACAAGACCATCCTGTATCTAAACAATGAGATCATAACAAACATGGATGTCACCAGCGGAAATAAGGCAAGGTTGCAATGGTTCAAAAATCATGTTCTTAATGATAACATATATCATCCTCCTACACCTGAACCAAACAAATATTGGATTTAAAGATGAGAACTGCTTTAATCCTTGCCTTGTTTTATGCAGATGATGGCCTTATTTAGCACAAAGTGAATCAGGTGCCCTAAACATGACATTGACACTCATCTTAGCAGCAAGAGCAAGTGAAACAGTCAACAGTTATTTTAAAAGAGCATAATCCCAAACATATACCAACTTGGTTATAGTACACAACACGAAATAACTGAAAAATTTAAAAATTAAAAGAGCATGATACCAAGAAATGGAAAGCAGAACTACTGAAAAAGAGAACACTTAGACTTTACAGAACATAAAAAAACACACAAAAAAGAAAGACTTTTATGATAAATGATGAATCCACTACAACTTTGATAAGATGCAGAAGCAATACACTGAAACTAAACTAAACTACGGAACAGACACACCCTCGGGAACACACCCATGCACGACATGTAACACTGGACTGCAGGAAACTTTTAGAACACTTCCTATTACAGTGCGAGGAATAAAAGACATAAGGAAACACCTTAAAACTTTCTACAAGACAACACACTGACAAATGCTAAAAACTTGCAACATTTTTACTCCTAGCAGATGAACAGGATGGCAGAGTGAAGAAAACAACTTTGTTACTGATGTGGAAAATAAGGAACAGCAAGAACATTGATTAGCAAGCAAGAAACCCCAAGACTTTTTCACAAGAGCATTCAAAAGTAAAAGCACAAAACGGGGTGATCAAGCAACAAACACCACAACACTTCGGAATCAAAAAAAAAATCACCGATACTAAGGTGTTACCCCCACACTTCATCGACATCTCTAGTATGGATCCCAATGGATATTATGTAAAGTGTAATTATTTTATATCACCATTCTTTCAGAGGCTGCTGGGCACTCTGGAGAATGTGGGTCCTGATTTTGTGCGGAATGTTGTCAATACGCGAAATCCTGTAGACCCCTCCATATTTCACTGGTTTACAGCATAACTGCTGCCCTAAAGCATGTTACAGAGTACTCTGAGATACATATTTTTTTATGAGAGTAGTTAGATGCACTGGTATTCAGACAAAAGATATTTAACCTGAAACCTACACCTGAAAAGGCTTTACTTTTGACGTGAATATTTTAGTCTTATGAGTAACTATTATTACTGTAAGTGTTCTCATGGAAAGCAAAGTGCCTCTATGTGGCTTTTTAACATGTATCAGGGCAGCAGTTAGTCGTAAAACCAGTGAAATAAGAGAGGTGAATGGAGGGCCCTACGGGATTTCGCGCTGAAAATATTTCACGAAACACCCACATTCGTGAAACCACTTTCTTCACGAGTGCCAGCTGCTAATCCTTCATTAGTTCAAAAACATTGTCAGCCAAAGCAGCATGATCCCACAAACTGTGACGGAAGGTGAATTATGCACGTAAACAACACAAATGATAATTCTCAAAATATTAGTAATTTTTGTTGTGAACATAGCATCCGCCTTTTGTAATGCTACAAACATTTCGTTTGTAGCCTTATAAGTATGCTAGATATGTAGACTTACCGTCTCACTTCTTTCATTATTAGCTAATAAAGTACTACAAATACTAAAAAAGATCATAGACTCACCCTGCTACTGGCCGTCGGTGAAAAATTGTCCCGTTTGATCTGAGCCACTGGCTGGCAAGCACCTTCTCTTGGGAAAGAGAGTATACTCACTCTGGGGCGTTTCTGTAGTTTTAAATTGCAATTGGGCACACAGCACAAGGACGGCTCTGCTGGTAACTTTGAAAAATAGCTCCTGCCGTAACAAAAGCAAAAATGATACAAGTACGCCCATACACACGCCCTGACCGCCTTCGTATGTAGACACAATAGACTGAGCCATGGCCATCGGTGGCGCGGGGGCGGGATCCTCTTTGCTGTGACGTCACAGCCTTTCACCAGGCGATGTAACAGGCCTTTGTCTCTCGGTGGTCTCGCTCAAACTCTCTCTCAACGCCTGTGCGCGACTCGGGCGTTCGATTGCCACCGACCGCCCAAGCCATAACCTTGGGCGCTCTGCGAGGTGTGACGTTATGACAACAACAATGGCCCCCCAAACAGAGATGAATTTGAGACAAATTTATGCTATTCCTGCCAATACAGTGGAAAGACTACAATGTTATCCCGCAAGATGCATTGACATGCACTGCTAAGTACTGTTTACTGGAGCCTACTTATAATAAATCATGAAAATGCAGTAAATTGGAGTGATAATTTACGATATTATAGTGGTCCAATGAACAGTGGAGGGAGATAAATTTTTTAAAAAGTTCACATTACACCCCCTTTATATAAGCATTAGGTATTTCCTAGTAATTTTTTTAATATATGTGCAGTTTAAACCAAATACAAGATCGGTGGTTTTAGATATCCTGAACGTTTTTCATTCTCATCGAAAGGAGTATTTCTACCTCCTACAATAGCCGGCAGGGTATATGTGCGTTTAAACCAATACACGATCGCTGGTTAAGTACCTGCACGTTTCGTTCTCATCGCTAAGGAGTATTTATGACCCATACAAAAAATAACAAGGTGGTCTGGGGAGTGAGGTAAGGTTGCGTAATCAATGCCCAGGTTAGGTTTCTTAACTAGTGGGGGATTATGGGGGAGAACAGCTCCCCCAGTTATGCCAGGAGATTGATAGGTTGAAACTGCCACATTTACCGCCGGGAGGAATAAAAATAAAAAGAAAGGTCTGGGGGTGGGCCCAAACCCCCTGCCTCAGTGAGCTAAGGTTATGTAATCAATGCCCAGGTTAGCTAGGTTAGTTTAGGTCTGGATGGTGTAGCCCCGCCAGTTAGGTAAATCTTAAGAACAAAGGCTCCACCCTCTATCTTCTTCTTATAGCCAACAAGCTTGGGGATATGGTGGGAAACCGGAGTTTTTGGGTGGGGGAGCACACACATAAGGGAAATATGGCCCCCCACAAAAAAATCCCTAAACTAGGATATTTCCCTAGTTCATTAACTTTATCGGGGAAATATTTCCCCGATTAAGTCTATGTACTAGGGATATTTCCCTAGTTTATGGCTTTTTTGTGGGGAGCCATATTTCCCTTATGAGTGTGCTCCTTTTGTGGGGGAGCACACATATAAGGGAAATATTTCCCCGATAAAAAAAGTCCATGAACTAGTGAAATTTCCCTAGTTTAAGGATTTTTTTTTATGGGGGGCCATATTTCCCTTCGGTGTGTGCTCCCCCACCCAAAAATCCCGGTTTCCACCATGTCTCCAAGCCTGTTGGCTATAAGAAGAAGATAGGAGTTTGAGCCTTTATTCTAAAGATGACAAACTCTACAGACCTAACCTAGCACCCCTCTTCGAGCCCCTCGTGCTGTGCACTAACCTAACCTGCCCTAACCTAACCTAGCCTAACCTACTCTAACCTAACGGGTGGGGCTCCGTCCCCCCTCGACCAACCCCTAGGTTATACCTACTACTTAGATTCGCACTACTTTCTCAAACTCGTCGTCCATTGCGCATCTCGCTGGACTTAGTTTTTCTCAGGAACCTGAAATTTAATATCGGCCATGTAGGCAAAGTAAGGATCGGCACTCCCTTAAAATATTAACAGATGTGTTAAGGACAGTAAGTATAATACGTAGAGCCAACATTTGGGTCAGCTTAGCGTGGAGCCCTTTCTTAAGATGTTCCGCCAGTTATTTCAGAAGATTATTGGTCAATAGGGGGTATTGGTTGAAAATGCATATTTACTTTTTTCTTTGCTGTGATTTCAATTATTTATACCTTTTCATTTTACAGAAATACTGTATACCCTTAATCTTAAATACCCCTTCTTCCCCACCAGTTAGAGTAGGTTAAGTTATTGGTTAAGAATGGAAATTATTGGTTATATTTTTACTAGTTAGGATGCATATATAGGGCCCGGGCGAGAGTGGGGGAGGAGGTATTTCAGCTCCAGATGTGGGAAAATGTGGCAGCAATGATATGTGATAACACGATTGATAATTTAATAGACAGCTACTAAACAATCCAGATTCATTAGTTAGAAAGCTAGGTTATCTTAGCAATTGATTTAGTTTAGGGAAATTTAATTAGTTAAGTTTTAAAATAATAATGTTTGACAAAACAAAAATATAAACAATGAGGAGTTCTTTTTTCAGAATGTCCTGTTGCTGTAAAAATATGCCTTCAAGATTTTCTCTATAAGTGGCAGGTTAGCTTATAAAATATGTACATAACTCTGAATTAGAGAGAAAACAAACCCGGGATATACATAACAGCATTATTTATCACAGTACTCTGACATTATAGCGAACATGAAGCATTATCAAATCATATTAGCACTGCCATATTTTTATTTCATTTCATCTGCCTATTTTCGTCGACAGTTTTTAGTTCTTGATCTTGCATGATATTACAGTACACAATATATAAAATTTTAAAAAGCTTTTAACAGTATTTCTGCATTCAGAGATTACATACCAGGTGGTATGGTGGTATCCAACAATGAAATACACTTTATTCCCTTTATTTTCATTTATTCCAAGTGGAACTGTTACCCAAAAAATTCCGCGTCGGCGAGTGTACCACGTCGACGACAGGTCTCAGTTGGTGTTTCTGCGAGAATTCCTATTGGCGACAGTTTCATAAACCTGTTCACGTATCCCTACACCCTACCGCCAATAACACTATAGTCGCCACTGCACATATATGTCGTCAGGCGCCATATATTACGAATTTTATCATCACTACAGACATACATACATACATAATATACATACACATACATAATTGTATGTGCCACTAAAGAGGCATGCACAGTAGTTTATATTAAGTACCTGTCTTCAGTGGCACATACAAGTCTATTGTGATGCTATAATTAGTAATATTTAGCGCCTGGCGACAAAAGTGCAGTGGCGACTATAGTGTTATTGACGGTAGTTGGTTGACGGTGCCTGAGATTCCTAGCATTTCACCTCTCTCAGCGACAATTACCATTACAACAATAATCAAATAGTCGTCAGGTAGCTAGAGCGTACGCCATTACACTTCCGTACTGTGCGTGGAGGGCAGTAGAGGAAAATGGTGAGGTCAAAAGCCCACAGTCTGAGCTGTGGCGTCGTCGTTTCCATGGTAACGGCGGGGATTTGCTTACATACCACTGCGAGGCGCCCAAAAGCGTTTGGTAGAGGGGTACAGAAACCTGAACGGCGCGAGCCGCTCAAATTCTTCTTCTCAAACGCAGCCCAGGACTACGAATGTTATTGATGACGTCAGAGGACGAACGCTCCAATGTCAACATCTGTCTGACACCTGTCGGCAAATGTTATGATGAGCGATTGTACTTTGGTGTCAGACAGTGAATATGTCGCTGTGACAGATCTAAAGTACGATGCTCAATCTGAGACCGAAATAAATGACGTTGCTCGCGTATACTATGAGGAAAACGAACCTCAGACCAGAATACGAGGCGGATGAACAGATGTTAGCGGCAACAACAACCCCTTACACACAACTACCCCTTACACACAACAACCTCCTTACACACAACAACCCCTTACACACAACAACCCCCTTACACACAACAGCCCCTTACACACAACAACCTCCTTACACACAACAACCCCTTACACACAACAACCCCCTTACACACAACAACCCCTTACACACAACAACCCCTTACACACAAGAACCCCTTACACACAACAACCCCTTACATACAACAACCCCTTATACACACAACAGCCCGTCAGGGTGGCAAGGTTGGTAGAGACGTGAGTTCGCAATGTGCAGCGTCCCTGTGCATTCGGTCAGCGGTTCGAGTCCGCCTAGTTCGTGCTGACGTGGCGGCGCTTTGTATAGTCAATAACCTTGTAGTTGGTACTTGCAAAGTGTCTAGATAGGATGAAAATCTTATCTTATCTTATACACACAACAACCCCTTACACACAACAACCCCCTTTCACACAACAAACCCCTTACACCCCAACAACCCCCTTACACACAAAAACCCTTACACCACAACAACCCCTTACACACAACGGTGTATCCCCAATGCGGCCGTGGGCTCCATGCGGCCGCCTACGGCAATATAAGTAACTTTTAGGGGGTTATAGCGAGGCCACCGAGATGACAAGGCCTGATACATCGCCCGTGACGTCACACCATCTAGTGCCCACCAGCTCCACTCCCCATACAAGTATACCTATCTAATATATGTTTAACAGTATGAAAGATATACTGTTATCTTCGGAAATGTTTTTTCTTTAAATTATCAATAAAAACCGTAAAACACATTAAAGA